>JAHHZJ010003200.1:0-122500 GCA_021437245.1 Aegilops speltoides
CGGGGCATAAAGCTTCGTGACATCTCGATCTTGCACATCGCCATCTCCTCCCTCATCCTGCGGTTCTTGCGTTACAGTGGAGCGCTAATAACATGGCGGTGGAGCGTGCAGGATGTTCTGCACTTTAGCTGAATCTCGTATGTAGTTGTGCGGGGGCTCTCCCTCCTTACGGGCGGCGGTCAGATCGCTCTCCTAGCCATGAGGTTTGTGGCGCGCTGTGAAAACACCGACAAAGCTGATGACCTGAGTCTGCCCATGAAGAGATGGGCCGTCCGGCAAGTGCATGACCAAGATCGACATTGGGCTTGAGCACCAGCGAAGTAGTTGGCGAGGATCTTCTCGTCGGCGTCCTCCGACGCTTTGCACGCGATGGTGTAGATCTTGAGGAACTCCGACCGGATGTATCCTGCCATCATACTTCTCGAACGCGTCGGGCTTGAAGTTCTTGATCTTGGGCCTTTGGACTTGCCGCAGCTCATGGGTGAAGCAGAGGCGACCCGCCGCATCTGACAAGTCGCTGGTTCCCTGGCGCATGCATATCGACAGTGGGCCCAGCGCTGTCAGTTGACGTCGCGCTTCCTTCTGCGCTCGTCACGAGTGCAAAGCGTCTTCGATGTCGTCGTTCTTGGAGAACATAAGCGTTGATCGCGGCGGAGTTCGTGAGTCAAACAACAGCGGTGGTCGGCGTCGGGGTTGGCCAGCGCGCCAGCGATCTTGACCTTGGGCTGGGAGTGCAGGTGGCACCCCAGCCGGTCTTATCGGCGTCGGCTCGCGCTGGCGCCTCGCCGAAAGCCGATGCGCTCGGTTGCGGGGCTTATCGCCGTTAAGCGAAGCCGATGAGGCTATAAATGGTCATCCTCGATCGTCAATCTTGTGTGCGCGGAGGATAATCTAAGCGATTGGGCTCGGGCGGCGCTTCCTCTGCGATCTTAGGTGGCGGTGGCGGCGAAGCGGCGCGAGGCGGGATGTGCTCGGACTCCCAAGCTGGATTGGAAGAGCAACACCCGTCCGGCGACGCACCTCCTCACGCCCGGCATCTTTGGCGTGCATGCTGATCTCGAGCGTCCGCGACCCACCAGCAGCCTTGCTCCAAAGCGAAACGCGGTGCTAGGAGCACAGGGCATTGTCGACCTTGCACCTCACGGGAAGGGTGTGTATGCCGCAGATGCGCCGGCGGCTTGCGGGGCCTTGTTTTTGGACTGGTGGCGGCGTGAAGTCCCGTCGGCGCCCGCTCCTCCGCCAGGCGTCCTCCACCGCCCGTTTGCTCGGCGGTGGTGGTAGAATCGATGTAGGCGGGCGGCCACCTCGAAGGCTTCTTCTTTGGTGGCATGTTGATGAAGGCGTTGATGTAGCAGCGGAGACGGATCGGATGCTCACGACCTCGATGCCCCCCCTACAGCGCGCCAAAGATGTGGGCGTCTCTCTCTGTAACCACGAGCACCTATGGGGCAGGGGCCCTTCTAGTCCGGCAAGGGGCGGCGGGCATAGCGAGGCGGATCGAGGTCGGCAGGGGAGGCAGGCGATTTTACCCGGCCGGGGCTCTCGGGAGATAAAACCCCTCTTGCTGCTTTGTGCTTTTATTTGTTCTTGCTCGAGGCGGCGGCGTGTGGTGGTGTTGGATCTCTGAGCAGGCGGAACCCTAGTGTGGAAAAAGTTCGAACCGCGAACCCCTTCTACGTGCGCATGGGCCTCCTTTTATAGTCTGAAGGGCACCCACGGTGGCGGCGTAGGAAGAGGGGGTAAAAGAGTAAGCATGAGGTTGGTACAGCGATGTCCAGAGTGTCCCTACCTAACTCGGCGGCGGGGGACAAGGGCATTTAATGCCCGTCCGTGCATAACGATGCAAAAAAGCGGCCGTTAGGTGAGCCACGGTTGCCACGATGGCCTCCTTATCGGCTCCGCTTGCCACCTCGCTCGCATGGCTGTGCGGCGCCTCACCCGTGCTCTGGGATGGCCACAGGGTGACACGTTCTTTGGGCCTTATTTGGAGTTTGGGTGCGGGTGGCAGCCTTGCCTGACAGCGCCTTGCATGATCCTTCTCTCGTTCTTGTGGCAAGCTTGCGGTCGTCGTGGAACCTTCTTTGGGGCCTTGGGCATCGGCGGCAAGTCTTAGGCATGTGGTTGGCCTTCGGCAAGCTCCTCTTGCAGGGGCCTTTATCCTCCCGACAAGCCTCTCTTGCCGGGATCTTTCATCTTCTCGGTTGACACTTTGTTCTTGAATGGCAGTAATAGGAAATGACGAAGGGTCTTGGCGGGCGCCCGGCAAGCCTGCCAGCGAAGCTACTGTTGCCCGTGCACAAGTTCGGGGTACTAAGGTACCCCTACTTTAGTACACCGACAACAAGTTTACATATCAAGCCGGTTTATGGCTACAGGTTCTAAACCGTCTACATGCCTTGGGCCTTTATCTGCTTGATCACCTTTATACTACTAATAAAGCTAACCCGGCCGGGTAGGCGGTTCCGCATCCGATGGTAATATCCCCAACACGTGCAGGTGGCTTACGGCTGGATTAGCTCGGCAACCCGATTAAGCGGTGGTCGAGGCCTCGGCGGCTACTGACGAGGAAAGCAGAGCCGTCCTTGGGCGAAGGCTTTGCTCGCGATGCCGCCTTGGGGAGGTGGCTAATGTTAGAGGTCCTTTGCAAAGTATTTGGAGAGCAAGCTGCAGAACTCGAGGACTACTCACGAGGAGACCATACCGCCAAAGCAGGAGGAAAGCATGAAGGCTCATGGTGCGGCCGTCAGGACAGGACACCAAGCTCAAGCGCCGTGACCGCTGGGCGCCTTTGGAGCAAGTTGGAGGCAAGGAAGGTCGAGCTGGATGCCAAGGCACGGAGTTCTTACCGAGGATCGCGTGGCCTTTGCGGAGATGGAGGAAAGGCTGCGCCGCTGAAGATGCTTTATGAGGCGGCTGGAGAGCCCGGCGGCGGCGAGGGCAGCCCCTGGCTGCTTCCCTTCTGGTTCGTGCTCTTGAAGATGTCACCCTTGGCCTTGGCCCTACGGTTGAGGCCGAGGCATGTGCCTTGTCTTCTGCAGCGCTGACGCGGGTCCTTACCCACATCTACCTTGGCGACCTCAACGTCGACCTCGGCGACTTCTTTGGAGCCGGTGGCCAGCGAGCTTCTGCTTTGCTGCTTCTTGAGAGCCGTGAAGGTCGTCTGGAGGCTCTGCTGGGGAAGTTCCGGGCTTTCAGCACCAGGCCGAAGCGGGGCGCTGCCGGCCCTGCAGCTCCACAAGGCGAACCCGCTCCGCAGCTCCACCGCCGGCAAGTGACTCCGTCGTGACTCCCGTCCTGCTTTTAATTCCTGTGCATGTACCATGCCTCGGGGAGGCGTTAAAACTTGCATTTGGTGTTGTGATGACAGTATGGACTGTAATATTTGCTTTTAAATTCCTTGAAATTTGCGCTATTCCTTCCTACTTGCTTATGTTCTACTCCGGCAGAGCCCGGCCCCGCGCATACCTCAGCCACCGTTAGCCCCGACTGGAAACCAGGACGGGACCAAGGAGTGAGGTGCTACGTGACAAGTTAGGCTCCTGAGTCATGATGCTCAGGAGTCCCCCTTGGCGCTCGAACAGCAAGTAGGGAGGCGAGATGTGGGGGTGACTCCTTAGGGAGGTGATATGTGGGTGGATATACCGTTCTACGTCTGCAGAGCCCGGCCCCGCGCATACCTAAATCGCTATTAGCCTTTCGGAACTAAGGAGTGAGGGGCTACATGACCAGTTAGGCTCTTGAGTCACGATGCTCAGGAGTCCCCCTTGACGCTCAAACGGCCTTCGTACCTTGGCTTCACTCGGGGAGGGGCGTCTGACGAACCAGGCAGGGGGCTGGGCTGGTGGCGTCGTGTCTGGGCGTGACCAGGCGTAGCCCATGCCCAGCCCTCGTGCGGCACTCAGGAGGCATTGCGATGAGCTAGACACAGACTCTGGGCTCCACGAGGTTGATCGGTGTGAGGGCCACCCTCGATTATTTATCACCGGTAGCGGGCGTGGCGCTTCGTATGTGTGCGGGCATAGCCGCTCCTCGGCGATGTCGTCGGCCGGCCGGACATGGTGCTTCCAGTGCGTGGGAGGGCTCCCCTTGAGAGGAGGCGCTGGGCGTGTACAACCCATACGACACGTGCACAGCGCGGTAGGGCTGACGAGGTGTATCTGGGCACCCGTGAGCAGTAGCAGGACTCCACGGGCCCTACCTCAAAGCGGGTTGCGCTGGCGGTGGAGCCTTATCTTGGGGTGTGTTCTGCAAAATTGGCTAGATGCGAAGCTTTCGTCCTCGGGTCCGGCCCTCGAGCTGGTCTCGGCCGTCGTTGGTATGCCGGGTTGCGATGCCATGAACAAGACCGGAGGGTGAGGGTGGAGAGCGGTAGGAGCCACAGTCGCGATGCTCGGTACCCCCCTTTAGCGCAAGCTTGGTTAGATGTCAGACTCTCGTCCTCGGGTCGGCCCTCGAGCTGGTCTCGGCCGTCGCTGGTATGCAGTCCGCGATGCCATGGACAAGGCGGTGAGGGTGGAGAGCGGTAGGAGCCGAGTCGCGATGCTCGGTACCCCCTTAGCAGCGCAAGCTTGGTTGAATGTTGGAGCTCGTCCTCGGGTCTGGCCCTCGAGCTGGTCTCGGCCGTCATTTGGTATGCGGTCGCGATGCCATGGACAAGGCAGGAGAGGTTAGAATTTGGAGAGCGATGGGAGCCACAGTCGCGATGCTCGGTACCCCCTTTAGCAGCATAAGCTTCCAGACACCCGAGGAAGAAAAGGAGCCGCAGACGGGCACCAAATAATAAACATGATGGGTGAAAGCATGGCCCTAAGATAAACACAAAAGGTACCGCCCTTTGGAGTGCGACCCGGCGACTTGGGGATAATGCAGCCCGGCGCCCCAACAGGTAAGCTAAAACACAGGCGAAAGGATACGCCCGCGAGGGCGGACCCAGCGGCACAGGAATGATGCAGCCACGAGGCGCTCGGTGGAAATGAAACTTGAAAGATGTCACCTGATAGTGTTGACGACGAAGGGGTGTCGGTGTAGCAGACTCGATGGGTGGTGGTAGCCGATCCTCACGAGCCCCCAGGCCCTAGGGCCTCGGGAGGCTCCGGAGGCGCTGGTGGCTCCTCGCGGACCATCTCCATCTCCGCCAGGGCTGCAGAACGCCTGACCTGTTGAGCCCCCAGGATGCCCCTCATGAGGCGCTGGTATGTGGCAGCCACGTTCGGCAGGCCATAAGGCATCTGACGTGGCTGTGGTGGACCTTCTGGCGCCCCACTTGCGAGGGCAGGCGCTCTGAGGCGACTTGGTTGAGCCTGGTATGTCGATGCAAGCAGCAGCCCACCATCTTCGCTGGATGGGGGCCACAGGAGTGGCGGCGGTGCCTCTCATGACTCTTGACTCCTGTAGCTCTGAGCGGCCTTGGCGGCGAACTCACGAGGTTTGGCCCTCCTTGCCTTGCTCCTTCTTGAGAAGCGTGCTTGGCTCACGCCTCCAAGTGGTGCCCAAGTGCCTCCCTCGTGACCTTGGCGGGTCGGCCCTCGAGAGCCCCGAGCCACTGAGGAGGGCAGGCGTGCTTTCCTATGCGATGGAAGGAGATTCCCCCAGGCGGCGGGCCTGAGGGCTGCTGAGGCAGGCAGACGATGTCTTCTTCTTCTTGGGGCGGCCTCGGGAAGCCTCCTGCTTCCTTGATCCGGGTCTTCGGTGATCGGCTGAAAGGCTCGTTCGGGGAGCACTGCTGCGTCTCTCCTTCGTAGGGCACCGTGATGACTCTGCCACTTCCTGGCATCTTGAGGATGTTGTAGCCGTGGTGGAGTTCTTGCCATGAACAGCGGCGCTGGGTACAGGGATGGCGTTGTCTGGCAGGTGAATGTGGGCGTCGAAGTCGATGAGCTCAGTCTTGGTGGTTGTCGCGTGCCCGAAGGTGGCGAGGGCGGACCTGCCCAATCGGGACCGTGGAGCCATCGGTGACTCGGAGAAAAGCTTGGTTGGCTGAAGTTGATTGTAGGGCACTTGGAGATTGTTGAATGTTTCCACGGACGGGGCGTTGAGCCTGCCCGCCATCGATGAGGTCTGGTGACCGGCACGTTCTTGATGATTGGGGAACAAAGCATCGGGAGGACACGGCTGTGGCGCGCGCGAGGCTGGTCTGCTGAGCTGAACATGATGGTGCCGCGCCGACCACACGAGAGGCGCGTGGCCTCGAGCTTGGGAGGACCGCATTTGCCAGCAGGCGGCTTGAAGATCGTTGAGAGGCTGGGCCTTGAGCTCCGCCTAGGATGCGAGCAATCGCGCGTGGCTCTGGAAGCCCCAGCCCCTCGTCGATGGCGGTCCTCATTTCTCCTTGGCTGCGGAGGCAGTGGAGGGAGACCTGCGTTGCCTTGCGGGCGATCCTCGTGAGGCTGATCCCTCCAGCCTCCCTCGCAAGGCGGGTCCTGCCAGTGGTCCTCGCGAGGTTGGTCGCGCCACCCTTGGCGGGGGCCGCGGTCTTCCCAGCGTCCTGCGTTCCTTCCTCCTCCTCGACCGTAGCCCCGATCGCTGTGGTCGGGACGTCGGCCGGTCCTTCCTTCTCGCACGGCTCGGAGCTCTTGGCATTCATTGGTGTTGTGGGTGTGGAGGTCATGGTACACGCAGTACCGGCTGCCCTTAGAAGATTCGGGCTGGTCTCTGCCCCGCTTGGTGTCTGGTTCTGCCGCGAGCACGGCAGCCCCCTTGTGCTTCACACCTTGGCCTTGGTTTCTTCTCTTCTGGGTCTGCGGCAGGCAGCTCGAGGAGGTAGAGGCGCCCTTCCTCAGCCCTGGTGCACTTGGTCGCCAAGTTGAACAGCTCCAAGGAAGTGCACAGGTCTTCATGCATCGCCAGCTCCTCCTTCATCTTGACGTCGCGCACGCCATCGGAGAAGGCTGAGATGATGGCCTCCTTAGTCACCTTAGGAATCTTGAGGCGCCGCGTTGTTGAAGCTGGATGTACTTCTGAGGTTTCCCAGTTTTCTGCTTGATATGGCGGGTGGCGGTCGCGAGTACCACAGAAGTTGGCAATAAGCGGGTGCGCAGCTCGTCCTAGGAGGAGATCGTGCACAGTGCGAGGTTCGAGAGCAGTGTGGGCCCGTCCTTGGCGCCATGGGAAACCAGTTCGCCATGACCTTCGTCTCCGTTGGCGGCCGATGCCCAGCTCGTGAAGCTGGAGGAACTCTGCGGGTCGGCCGTACCGTCGTAGCGAGGAGGCGGTCAGCTTGAACAGCCAGACCCCTGACGCTGCGCGGCTTCGATGATGAAAACACGACAACTCTTTGTAGTACAGGAGGCCTTGGGTGACGAAGAGCTTGGTCTGCGGGTCCCCATGCGCTTCTGTTGGGAGCAGCGGGGTCTGACGTCTTTGGGGCAGGGCGGGGTCGCGACAGCCGGGCGGGAGGCGCTTCGGGCAGCTTCTCATGGGCGAGGACTTCTTAGCAGCTCTGCTCTTGCCGCAGCTGGCGCTGACGGGCGGGTTCCGCTCGGGGCCCACGTGCCTTGGGGCGGCGCCTTCTTGAGGGGCGGTGGCGCCCTGGAGCTCGTCACCTGCTGGGTGGCGCGGTCTGCGAGAAGGAAGGGCGGCGAGAGCCCCTGCGGTGCGGACGAGCTCGGCGACTTCGGTCAAGCCATTCTTCGTGAACTTCGTCGGCGGGGCGGTAGCGCAGAGCTCGATGGCGCAGCTCGAGCCTCCATGGCAGCCGAAGCGCTTGGGAGACGAAGAACCAGTTGGGGTGGCGTGGGCGTGCGATGCGGCCGTCTCGCCTCATGGATGGATCTTTGGGGCGCTGCTTGCTTTCGTTCCCGTCGGGCGATGGCGGCGTTGTGGCGGCGGCGAGGAACGGCGAAGCGCCCGTGGCAGGAGCCGTCTGGGCGACACTGAGGAAGCGAGGCGGCTCGGTGCTCAGCGAGCCAGCGAGCATCGAACATGAATCACGATGGTCGGAGAAAAGCGAGGCGGAAGGCGAATTCGGCGCACCCTACTGGCGCGCCAAATGTCGGTTTAGTGTTCGGCGAGACCCTTGAGGTTCGAACTCTAGGGTGCGGCGTGGAATTTCACCCTCTACCTACCTGCCCCTCGCCCGACTCGCTAGGATCTAAACTACGGAAGGAATGACACAAGAGACACAGAGTTTATCTTGGTTGAGCCACCATTGTAGTGTAATACCCTACTCCGATGTGTGGTGTGGTGGATTGCCTCTTGGTGATGATTAACAATACAAGGAAGAACAGCCACGCGGGGGCCTGTTCTTGGCTGGCGCGATGAACTGCTAGGAGGAGTTCAGCAGCTCTCTCTACTGGTTTCTTGGTGAGGATCTAGATGCCTCTACCCTGGGGGTGGCTAGTCCTATTTATAGGCAAAGGCCTGGGCCTCTTCCCAAATATTGGCGGAAAGAGGCGCCAACAATTGGCCATTTGAAGGGAACATCTGGTACACTTATCTGACTAAAGTTGGTCCTCGCTTTGTCAAAGGCTCTGGTGGTGACGCCTGCTTGGGCTCCACAATGACTTCCTTCCTGCCGTTGGGCTGGTCTTGGTCTTGTTGCACCGAAATGGATGCCTTTGCTTGATGCTCTCGCCTTCCCTTGCTCCCTTTGCACCAAAGAGGAAAGGAAGACACTGCGCGGGCTGGCGCCCGACTGGCGCCCTTGGTTGTCATGGCTTGCGTCATGGGCACCTCACGAGGTACCCCGCCTTGAACTCTCCGCCTCCTCGTGAGCCGGCTGATGAGGCCGCGCTGAGAAGCTCCTTGTCGTCCCCCACGAGGCTTGGCCCCTCACGAGGTCTTGAGCTTGTGTTGATGAAGATGGGCGTCTTTGGGGCCCTTTGAGCCACGCCGCGAGGCCGCGAGCGAGCAAGTGCAGGGACCCCGTTCCCAGAACGCCGACAAGCCTCAATCACTATAATATCTGTGCTCAGACTGCTCTTCGGCGGTGTTGCCTCTGAACTGCTACCATCTGGTAACATGGATGGCGCACTCCTTCCACAAATAGATTCTGGGGTTGTACATTGTGTCCTAGTGTGAACGACATCCTGAAAGGTTTCCACTTGACATAAGTAAGAGATAGTTATCATATGATCCAGCCAGTAAGCTTACATGGTAAATGACGGACGAATTATTGCCGAGCATGGCAAACTATATTTAAATGGTTCGAAGCAGCATCAGCCGAAAAAAAAATTAAAATTGTAAGATGAAACTAGGGATGTAAGTGGCAAATAAACGACATCCGCCAGTCCCATCTAGTTAGTTTTTGCTACCTCCCTAGTTCATTTTCCTCAAAAACAAAAACTCTTTTGAACTATCATACCACTAGTGGAATTTAATCAGGATTAAACGGGACCTAGTTGACATCCCTAGTTGAAAGGGAGTGTACAACCGCTATATTTAAGTTGCCAAGGCATCTAAGCAGTTGAAATAATCTGAGAAAGCACTTAACAGTGTGGCCTCATATAAACTACGAAGACAGTCTTGTGGTGAAGTTGAGAGGAAAAGTTAAGGACTCAAATGAAATAGGCATGCATTTCTTTACGATAGTACAGCGAGCCTTCACGACATATTGGTCGACTTCGGTATAGCAACAACAAACAAGCATTGAATCAAGCAATACAACCAGAGAACAATGAACTATTTGTAATTGGTAGGATTACGTTGAGAGCACAAACCAAGAAAGCAGCCCACTCGCATTACATTTCACATGTACTAAAACACCTTTGCTTACCATATGTTGCTATGAAGCCTAGCTGCTGTTGCAATGTTCTTTGAAGATATAAATCGACATCCGTGGTTGCAAATCTAGTTGTTGTAGTTTATTCGCACCATCTATTTAGGTAAAATTAATTTTAATCGCATACCTTTGGTCGAATTGATCATCAATGGTTCATCTAAACTAATGAAAGAAGGGTGCGTGCATACACGACAATATATCTGCTTCCCTCTATTTTTATGCTTGTTCGAGGTGCCAGCCCCAAAAGAACAAATATTTTGCTTGATGGGGTTGGCAGCTCCATAATTAATAGAAGCATCAAATTAGTCATGCAACTTGGGAAGATCAAGAACACACAAACAAGTAATGAACAGAGGCTCGGAGCAGTGATGTAATAGCTAGCATTAGAAAATGTAGGGTAAAACAAACAAAAAGCAGCGGAACCACATGCTAGTTTGCTTATGTGTAATTAAGCATAGAGAACATTAAGCAGTCTGATGGAACCAACAGGTGGTATCAGAACAAAACTAAAGCATATTAACTATATGTGCTCTGGTATGTAATTTAGCACATGTAACATGTTCAAAGCCAGAAGTATGGCCCTACAGGTGCAAGCAGAATAACGCGTCTCATGAAAAACTGAATGATGCCCTGAAGAAATTCAAAGGTGCGGTGCTTATGCTAGGAAAGTGAACGTAGGCGCCGGACATTGGATAATAGTACCTGATTCTCGGCGGCGTATGGGTATCGTTTTCATACTTCATAGCTAAGGATCGTTGATGGTGCTCGTGTTGCGGTTGAGTTTGGGCCGGCTGTCGCCGTCGCTGAAGCGGCTCCAGTGCTACGGTTGCGGCGCCTGTCGACATACAAGATAGCTCATCTATGGTAAGTAAACAATTGCATGATAAAGAGAAAAACCGAAGGAGTACAAATCGAAATAACCTGATGAGGTTGCGGCGTCGGTAAAGCAGGGCCGGTGGAGTTGAATATGGCATCCGTGGAGAGGGTCGGTCTGCGATGGGCGAAGGCTTGGCGGGCGCGTTATCTGATGCTTCGGTGAGGCGGATCTGTTGCGGCGGACGAGGGCTTGTATGAAGGTGCAGCGAAGAGGCGGACGAGGAGTCGATGAAGGGCCCTGCTGTGGTGGACGAGGCACGGTTAAGCAGATCCGGTGCGGTGGACCATGATGGCGGTCAAGGAGATCGGAGGCGGTGGACAAGCCCGATCGCTGAAGCGGCTCCGGTGAAGTGGTGAGTTGGCGTTGGGGGTTCCAAGGTGCGGAAGGTAGATCCGTGAGGTGTGAGGTTCACCGCTGCGGTGGAGGACTAGATTCATGACTTGCCGTGGTTGAAGTCGGGGAGGGAAGGGGAGGGCTCGGGGAAGAATGTTGGGGGCAAAGAGGGAAAACAATGGAGTTACCAAAGCAGCCCTTTTCCGTTCATCTTGGCGGGGTAAACAGAATATCGCAGGCTAAACTTTGGTAGCGTGATATTTCGATGTGAGCGGAAGTTTGAAAGCTTTTGGCGTCTAAAATTATAAGTATTCTGCTCTCGTACGGCCGACTATGATATCATGGCCGATAATTTTTTGTTTTGCACGCAAAAAAATGTGCAAGTTTTGAAAATCAATGTCTCCAACTTGAAACTTAGATTGTCCATTCAATTCAAATATGGATCATTGAGCTACTACAAGCAAATAACATCATACGGTCCAATCAAATGAAATTCCAAATGTGTTTATCCTAAATATGATGACAAAAGCAAAAATGTGTATGTGTATGAATAAAGTGGATGATTATAAAGTTTGAACATGCCTGTATGTGTATATCTCTAGGTTTGATATATGAATTCGAAATCACGAAATCCCGACTTAAAAATGTACCTCCGTTTAAATGAATTACAAAAGCTAATGATGGAGTCAGATTCCAAAATTCCAATCTTAGGTTTGTAATTCTGGTACATCAAGGTATATCACGCATGTTCAAAAGTATCGTTATCTCATAGTACAAACTCTGAAACAAATTGATCAACCATGAGTGCACAATATCTCAATTACGCTAAATTCCCTCAAATTATAGACACCTCACTCTTTATCTGAAGTCAACCCCCCCCCCCCCACCACCACACACACACACACACATAGAGAAGTCATTCTCTCCCCCAAACACGAACACACGAGCACATTAACACCCCTCTCTCTTGTAAAGTCCGGACCCCAACATAGGTCTCTATCACTTTGTCTCTCGGGCATGCACACATCTCTTCCCTCACTCTCTAGGTCTCCCTCTATCTCTCTTACCCAAGCACACGCACTATGTAGAGTGTATATTTACCATACACACAAAACATCGCCCCCAAACGTCTATCTCCCTAGTTATGTGGTTCTCGCACTCACCTCACACACCACCCCCACTGCAAACAAGCACACTTTGTCTCCTTGTGCACCACTCTCCTCTTTCTATCTCTCCCACATGCGGACCCGCCCCAGCTCCTTCCCTGTATACATATATGTCGTGACTCTTTGCATATCGTTCTCGATTTCGCACATTGTTCTCTACACCATCTATTCTAGATCTCTCATGAAGTCCCTATCACACACACAATGACTCGCTTCCCTTGCGTCTCCGTTCATACGCCAATTTCGGACAACATCAACATTGTCTCCCTATCTATACGCCATTTATGGACACAAACGACCCCTCTCACCCCCTCTCTTCCTCTCTCTCTCTCTTTCCGTCTCTAGCTCTCTCTTTCTCTCGCTCTCACACCCCTCTCCCACACACACACTCGATGTCTCTTCCAAATAGTCTGCTCCCCCCGCCCGCACCTGTGCTATCTCGCTACTACACATGTCACACCATTCCCCCTTCCCTTATACTAGGTTTACATCATCAGTTGTCTCTCTACTCCACATACACTCTCTCCCTCTCACACACAAACACGTGCACAAACACACACAGACACGCACAAACACCCATTTATCTGGATCCTCATCTCTCCCCATGTCCGCATGTGTATCCCACACACTCACTCTCTAATTATGTATATGTGTCTCCATGTTACACAACACAAAGCCCCATGTACATGTCTCTCTCTATCCTCCACACACATAGACACAAAGAATCTGTTATCATTGCCTCAGTCTCTAACATATCAGACTCTCTCTCTCTCTCTCTCTCTCTCTCTCTCTCTCTCTCTCTCTCTCTCTCTCTCTCAAACACGCTCAACAAGGGTTTCCCCGTGAATAACTTACCGTCTATTCATCAACAGTCGTGGCAGTACGGCAAACACGAGACGTGAAAAAGAATAAATCTACACGTGCTTAGACCACCTAGTATGACTACTAGGACTAGAGCAAGCCAAAAAGCACGCTGCCGTCACCCCCTCCTTGTGGGCGACGGGAAAATCTTTGTTTTACACAGTCGAGAAGTCATTGTGCTAAGGCCCCACATGCCGAGGTGTTCAATAGAATGTAGATGCTAGTTTACAGAAGCAAGTATCGATAATACGTTTGTATCTCCATACTTATATTTCTTCTCTTATAAAAACCCGAGTTGGTGATGATGGTACGTGTGCCATCTTGCAATATAGACCATCCGATCTATATCTGACGGATGGAAATTAAACTAAAAGACACCCGCACCCCTCTCCACATTTGCAGACAAGGCCTTCCCTCGTTCATCCTTATCTCCAACAAACCTCATTGTTGAGCAATTAAGAACGGAAGCCTCTGGAACAAATGGCTCTCTCCACGAATGAAGAGGAGGTGGAGGGGTATATATAGCCTCCACACAAAATCTAACCGTTACACACAATTTACCAATCTCGGTGAGACCGATTTTGGTAATTAGCTAACCAGAGAGTTGGTCAGGTAAACTCGGTGGGACCGATTCGCTCTTTTCGGTGAGACCAAAATGTTACGAAAGGGAAACAGAGAGTTTACATTGCAATCTCGGTGGGACCGATCGCTCACTTCGGTTAGACCGAAACATTATGAAGGGAAACAGAAAGATTACAATCCCATCTCGGCGAGAACGATATCCCTATTGGTGAGACCAATTTGCCTAGCGTTTGTGGCAGTGGCTATGACATCTGAACTCGGTGGCGCCGGATAGGAAGAATCGGTAGGACCGATTTTGACTTTGAGTTTAGGTCATATGTGGATGTGAGAAAGTAGTTGATGGTTTTTGGAGCATATCACTAAGCACTTGAAGCAAGAGGCTCATTAAGCAACACCTCATCCCTCCTTGATAGTATTGGCTTTTCCTATAGACTCAATGTGATCTTGGATCACTAAAATGTAAAATGTAGAGTCTTGAGCTTTTGAGCTTGAGCCAATCCTTTTTCCTTAATATTTTGAGGGATCCACTTTCATCTTCCATGCCATGCCATTCATTGAGCTTTCCTGAAATATTTGTCTTGGAATAGCATTAGCTCAATGAGCTATATGTTGTTATGAATTACCAAAATCACCTAGGGATAGTTGCACTTTCAATCTCCCCCTTTTTGGTAATTGATGATAACATATAGATCAAAGCTTCGACAAATGATAATAAGATTGAAAAACATAAATAAGCTTTGAGAAGTATGTGATAAGCAAGAGCTCCCCCTAAATTTGTGCATATTTTAAGATTTGCTTTGGACTGCAAATGCACAAGGAATTAGGCTCATGGTTTACTCTTCCCTGTCACATACATCTTTGTGGAGCGCTCAAAATAGTAAAGATTGAATACATGCACTCATCACCAAGCAAAGTGAATGATCACATAAGGATAAGTAAGATAATATCATCTAACAAGCATAAGTGTATCTTATGATCAAACACATGATCATCAATGTCTCACAGATAATAGCATAGTATCTCAAGGAATCAAAAGCAAACAAAGTTCAACCAAGAAGACAAGAGAGAACAAAAGCAAACTCTCTCTCTCTCTCGAAGCCTATGATCTATACATTCCCCCCCTTGGCAACAAGTTACCAAAAAGTTCCTAGAAAATGCATAGTACTATATCGTCTCTCAGGCTTGGTCTTCAGTTGGTGGCGTAGAGATGGCTCCTTGGACAAAGACTTCAGTTGATGTGGATGGAGCTGAAGGAGTTGGTGCTGGAGCTGGTTGCACTAGAGGTGTAGCTGGTGCAGATGAAGTAACTCTGCTGTCAGTTACTGGCTCTGCAGCTGATCTCTGAGCTCGAGGCACTCTGGCAAATGCATCAGTAGTTGTTCTGCCCTTCCTCTCCTGCATGTCATCCTGTAGCTGCTCCACAACTGACTGAATCTCAGTTACTTTGACATCTAAATCATAGAATTTTTGTTCCATGATTCTTTCAGGCTCTCTGGTTTTGAGTTAGGTGGCCAACCCTTCTCAATCCTCAGAGTTGATGCTATCAAGTAACCAAGCTGGTCCTGCTTGTTCTTCAAAAAGTACTCAGATGCCTCCTCTTGAGTTGGCATCTTGGCATCCTTCTCTTTCTTTGCTTTCTCCTTCTTTTCTTGAGCTTGTACTGATGATGGTTCATTCTTATTCAGCACAACTTGATTGTCCTCAAAGTCTGGATAGAGAACAAAGTGTTCCTTATCCAACAGATATTTTCCTGTGCCCATCTTTGAGTTAATCAACTCCTGAATTTGTGGGGCATATCCACAACTTCTCTTTTGGTCTGCTGTTGTCCTCTTGATAGTCTCAACCATGAGGCTCATGACCTTGAATTTCTGTGGCACATCAAATATGTGTAGCAAATTAATTGCATGCCCTCTGGTCATGTTGTGGTCACCTGACTTGGGCAATGTGCCTTAGGATCCAGTTGATCGTAGGCAGCCCTGACAGAAGAAAATGGACCGACCCAAACTTGAAAGTCTCAAGAGCTTCGTCTGGGATCTCCTTGTACATATGTGACATAGAATTGTGATCCATCCTTTTCTTGGCATAAACGTCCAAGTCATCTTCACTCTCCTTTGGGGCATTGATCAGATTGGCCCATTCCTCAATAGTTGATTGGTATCTCATACCTTCAGACATCCAAACTATCCTGCCATCTAGATAGAAATGTGTTGTGGAGTAGAATTGCATAATGAGCTCATCATTCCAGTTTGTGAGCTTCTGCCCAACAAAGTCTGCAACTCCACACACACTGAAGCTGTCATACACTCCAGGATAATGTTCTTCATTTTCCTTTATGTAGGTCCAGTCGACCCACCTCATATCACACACTATAGGCTTCTTGTCCAACAAGATTGTCTCATAGAAATCTTGTTGTTCCTTTGTGTGGAACCTGTAATCAACAGCAATCCTTCTCCAGGTGGCATATGGATCTGACTCTCTCCATAGCCTCAACCCTGAATCTCTCCTGATCTTCATGTTTTCAGCCACAGGATGAGCATCATTGTGGTCTGGAATCTTGGGTTTGAGCTTCCTAAGGACTTGTCCTTCATCATCTTCAGCAGCAACTTCAGGCACTGGGCCTTGTTCTTCTCAGCAGCTGGTATATTCCTGGTATTCCTCTTTGGTGCATTCTTGGGCTTGGAGGCAGCTTTGGGTGCTTCTTTGGGCTTTGATGTTGCAGCCCCTGACCTTATAACATCACCCATCAGCTTTTGTGCCTTGGGTGCTGGTGTAGTAACCTCTTCTTCCTCTTCTTCAGAGTCTCTCCTCATAGAGGGATTGCCAAGAACTTTGGAAGTAGTGGTTCTGACTCTCTTTTTCTTTTTGTCTTGACCAGCAGCTTCATCTTCCGACTCAATAGTAAACTTCATGGTTTCTCCAGTGGCAACCTTCCTGGGTTTGGAAGTGGGAATCCTTCTTGCAGGTGCCTCCTTCTGCACTACTGGCTTAGTGGGTGCACCTGAACCATATTCTTTCTTGACCACCTTCTTCTTGGAAGTGGCCTCATCTTCAGCTGCCACATAATCCTCATCCTCAGAGTCCAAGGTTCTCTTCCTTCTGGCTCTTGTGGCTGCTTTAGGAAAATTGCTAGGAGTGCTTCTGCTGCCATCATCTGAAGTGCTAGAGGGACTAGTGCCCTCACTCATGTGAATCTGCTCTTCTTCCATGTTCTGGTTGTCACTTTGGTCTGACATGATGCAAACACTAACTGCTGACCCTGTGAATAGTTATAGATGAGATTGAATGGATGAGCATCACAAAATGCAGAGATTTTTGCAAAAGAATGATTCAAAAACTTAGTTTTAGTTTTCCAAAGAAAGCATCTCGGATCAACCGATTCTCAAACTCGGTGATACCGAAGCAGTTTTGGAACCTAAACTAGTGATCTCGGTCAGACCGAGTCACAGTTCGGTGGCACCGAGACTGCTAGGGTTTCACAAAGTCCTAAATCGGTCACACCGATTAGCAATTCTCGGTCAGACCGAGAGTTACTAGTGCAATGGCATTAGCCGAATCGGTGGGACCGAGTTTTTCAACTCGGTGGGTCCGAGACGGTTTCGGCGGAAACCTAACCCTAAATTTTCAAATCGCATCTATTCTAAGGATTGTTTTGAGTGGATAGAGGTCTTTCAATCGTGGCAAGAATCATAATGAACATAATGTGCTGAGAATCAGACGAGGATAGCACTGTGATTGAGTTTATACCCTAGTTCGGAGATGAACTCGCTACGGTGGCAATGGCGGACATGAAATCCGTTGACGGCGGCGGAGACCAGCGACAGGAGGCGGCTGGCGATGAAGTCGACGATCCGGAGACCTAGAAGGCAGAGCGAGCTATGCGCGGGCGAAGAGGTTTGGAGAAAGCTTTCCAAATTTTTGCCCGTGTGAATATATAGCCCGACACTGTCGGTGCGACCGAGTGGAACGACTTCGGTGGCACCGAGATGCATAACTCGTAGACGATTCTGACAACTCGGTGAGACCAAAAAGTTCAAATCGGTTGCATCGAGATTGAAAACCTAGATCGACTTAGTGATCTCGGTATGACCGAAATGGAAGAATCGGTCAGACCGAAAAGCACAAAGAAGTTTGGGAAGTTTAAGTCTATGACGAATCGGGGACTCCGAGTGCTCCTCACATAGAGTGGTTCGAATCTGACTTGATCAAATTTTGTGATGTAGCATGAATTGAGTTTGAGACGAAAAAAGCATAGATAGCTAGAGAAGGTTCTTAAGCATTCTTGTCCATCCACTTGGCCAAAGAAAAAGAAACCAATCAATCAAAACAACAAGTGGATGTCCTCGAATGAGTAAAATATGCAACCAACATTCTCACACAATAAAATGGCAAATGAAGTATGTGGCAAAGCATGCAAAACCAATTCTAAACAATTGGCGATGACTAGGTCATCTATATATGAGTATATTGACTTAGGAATCAAATGAGAACATTTGATCATAGTCATACTCATCGTTTAAGCTCAAGTGGGGTTACCACTTTTACATAATGCATTGATGTGTTCACATCATTAGAGTTGCTTTGACTCAATTCTTAGAGTTAAGCTCCCCCTAGATGTGAGATCCCCCCTTAGAGGGATGAACTAACCTTGGGTTTTGTCGATGATGACTTTATGTAGGTGTTGAAGATGTGGATGCTCAATGTTGATGTAGATCATTTGGAGAAATCCTTTGGAGTGAGTTGCACTTTCAATACCTACATGGGTTAGTCCCACAAGGAACAAACAAGAATATCGATAGACATAGAGTGATTCACACACAAGATGATGTCCATGAAAACATTAGGTTACCTTGTCCCTTGCCTTACTGTCGGGGCGTCTCTCTGTGGCCACGAGCACCTATGGGGCAGGGGGTCCCTTCTAGTCCGGCAAGGGAGCGGAGGGCGCGCGCAGAGCAGATCGAGGTCGGGCGCAGGGGGAGGCAGGCGATTTTACCCAGCCGGAGCTCTCGGAGAGATAAAACTCCTCTGCTGCTTTGTGTTTGTATTTGATCTTGCTCGAGAGTGCGGCGTATGGTGGTGTTGGATGGGTGATGAACAGAACCCCTTCTACGTGCGCATGGGCCTCCTTTTATAGTCTGAAGGGGCACCAACAGTGGTGGCGTGGGAAGAGGGGGCAGGAAGGTAAAAGCGAGGTTGGTACAACAAGTGACCAACAGTGTCCCTACCTAACTCGACGGCGGGGGACAAGGGCATTTAATGCCCGTCCGGTCACCCTAACGGTGCAAAGAAGCGACCGTTAAGTCGCCATCGGTTGCCACGATGGCCTCCTTGTCGACTCCGCTTGCCACCTCGCCCGCGCTGCATTGCGCCCCGCCACGATGCTCTGAGGCGCCCTGGGGTGACACGTTCTTTGGATCTTGTTGGAGTGCAGGTGTAGGGTGGCAGCCCTACCACGGCAAAACGCCTTGCCGTGGTCCTTCTCTTGCCACGCCGGCAAGCTTGTCGGCCGCCGGGCCTTGCCGGGACGTGCGGGGTGTCGCGGCAAGTCTTCTGGAAACGCCTTGGTTGGCATTCCCGGCAAGCTCCTCTTGTCGGGGCCTTTGTCCTCCCCGGCAAGCTTCTCTTGCCGGGACATTGAAAGCACATTTGCTCCCTGGGTGGTTTTGGTAATTAATGACAACATACTTTGTGATTGGACTAATGCTTTTATCAAGTATATCTCGGAAAGTCAATCACTCTGGTATGGCAAAAGGATGGAAAGGTGGACCCCTAGGATGCTAAGGAAAACATTGGCAAATGCTCAAGACTCCATTTTGGTTTAGTGATCCAAGATCACATTGAGTCCATAGGAAAGCCAATACTATTAAAGGGATGAGGTTATGATGATGATCTGGTTGCTCAAAGTGCTTAGTGATTTATCTCTCAAACTATCGGCAATCTTTCATTCCAACATATACTCATAAGTAATCTCGGTCCCACCGATTCCATAAACTCAGTCACACCGAGATGAACCACCTCGACCATATACCCAAACCCTAGAAATTTGGATTTTCCGATTCCAAACTCGGTCTTACGAAACTAGTGTTGCCAACCTTCAACATACGTACTCAAATCGGTGTCACCGATATGAGAAAGTCGGTCCCACCGAGAATGGCAAACCCTAGTCTTTGGAAGAATCGGACTAACCGAGATTGTATTTTCGGTCCCACGAAAATCCCAACGTTCACATGTTTTGAACTTTCGGTCTCACCGAGTTGTCAACTTCGGTCGACCGAGATTGGTCAAATGTGTGTAGCAGTTGGATTTTGTGTGGAGGCTATAAATACCCTCCACCTCCTCTTCATTCATGGAGAGAGCCATCGAAAGAACTACCACTCCTACCTTACATTTCGAGAAGAAAACTACCTACCCTTGTGTTGAGATCAAGTTGCTCCACTCCCACCATATGAAACTTGATTTCTAGCCTTCCCAAGTTGCTTTCCACTCAATCCTTTCTTCCACCACAGCCAAATCGGTGAGGAGAGTTGAGTGTTGGGGAGATTATCATTTGAAGCACAAGAGCAAGGAGTTCATCATCACCAACACCATCTATTACCTTTTGGAGGTGGTGCCTCCTAGATTGGTTAGGTGTCGCTTGGGAGCCTCCGTCAAGATGTGGAGTTGAACCAAGAAGTTTGTAAGGGCAAGGAGATCGCCTACTTTGTGAAGATCTACCCCAGTAAGGCTAGTCCTCCGTGGGCGTGAGGCCATGATGGCATAGACAAGGTTGCTTCTTCGTGGACCCTTCGTGGGTGGAGCCCTCCGTGGACTCTGCAGCCGTTACCCTCCGTGGGTTGAAGTCTCCATCAGCGTGGATTGGCGATAGCACCACCTATCGGAACCATGAGAAAAATCTCCGTGTCTCCAAATTGCGTTTGCTCTTCTCCATCTCTCCTTTACTACTTGTGCAATTTACTTTCCGCTGCCCATACTCTAGAATTGCATGTGTAGTATGTTGCTTGACTTGTATGCATGATGCTTGACTTGATCTTCATTGTGAACTTGCTAAAACTTGTCCTAATCAAAAGCATAAACTTTTATCTTGTCGAGTAGTCTAATCACCCCCCTCTAGACACTCTTGCCTTCAACGATCCTACAATTGGTATCAGAGCATTGGTCTCCATTGCTTTGGTTTGCACACCATTGGAGGAAGATGGACGTGTCTACGTTTGGGAGTGTTAGTCATAGAGTGCCTATTCTTAATGGAGTGTCCTATAACTCGTGGAGGATTGAAATGCTTGCTATCTTTAGGATGTACAACTTGCGCAAATATGTTGAAACCCCATATGTACCTCCATGTGACCCCTTGCACCCTACTATGGATGAAGAGCTTGATTTGCTTCGTAACCTTAGAACTGTAAATCTTATCATTAGAGGTTTACCCGATAATTTACTTGAGCTTGTCACAAACTTTGAGTGCGCCTATGCTATGTGGAAGTTCTTGGAAGAACTTTATCCGGACTACTCTTTGAGAGGTCTTGATGAAATTCTATACAAGACTATTGAGTTTGATATGATGCGCCCCAATGATCCCAACTTTGATAAATGCTTCTTTGAGCTTCGTGATCTTATGAAAAAGAAGGGTGATCCTGGTTTTATCAATGTTCGAATTAGAAATGCTCTTGTATTGCATTCCGATGATTATTGTCACTTTGACAAAAATGATGCAAGTCATTGTCAAATTGACCTAGGTATTGATGATGAATTGTCTATGGGTCAATATGATGATGAGCATGAGCGGGATGGCGATTACTCGATTAGGACCGAGCTAGACAAAATCATGAAGAGTCTCGATCTTATGGCAAATCGAGAGACTACATATCCGGTGGAAAAGAATGGATTCTTGATAGTGGATGCACCGATCATATGACGGAGATGAAGACATGTTTGAGAGCTTGCAAAGAACGATGGTCCACGCAAGTATGTGACTTTTGGAGACAACTCCAAGGGTAAGGTACTTGGCCTTGGTAAGGTGGCCATATCTCATGATAGCTCCATTAAAATGTCATGCTTGTTGAATCACTTGGATACAATTTACTTTCCGTGTCTAGATTAGTGACTTTGGATTCAATGTGCTATTCACGAAGTAGATTGCCAAGTTTTTCGTCGTGACAATCATAACATGGTTTTCTTGGTATCCGTAGAGGTGACCTATATATCGTTGATTTCACTAAGAAAGCTCAACCTAGAACTTGCTTCATTGCTAAATCTGCTAAAGGTTGGGTGTGGCATAGAAGGCTTGGACATGTTGGTATCGTAATCTAGATAAGCTAATCAAAGGTGATCACATTCTTGGTGTTAAAGATGTTTTCTTTGACAAAGATAGACTCAGTAGTGCATGTCAAGCAGGAAAACAAGTAGGTGGAAGTCATCCGTGAAGAACATCATGACCACAAGGAGACCGCTTGAGCTTCTTCATATGGATCTCTTGGTCCCAATGCTTACAAAAGCCTTGGTGGTAACTCCTTTGGTCTAGTTATTGTTGATGATTATTCCAGATTTACGTGGGTATTTTTCCTTGATGACAAATCGCGAGTTCAGAGAATCTTCAAAACCTTTGCTAGAAAGGCCCAAAATCAATTTGAGGTGAAGATTAAGAAAGTTCGAGCGACAATGGAGCGGAGTTCAAGAACGCCCATGTGGACTCTTTTCTCGATGAGGAAGGGATTCTACATGAGTTCTCGACTACGTACACACCTCAACAAAATGGAGTTGTTGAGAGGAAGAACCGAGCAGCTCATTGAGATGGCGAAGCGATGCTTGATGAATACAAGACACGAAGCACTTTTGGGGTGAAGCCGTCGAGACAGCTTGTCATGCTATCAACAGGCTTTATCTTCACAAGCTCCTCGGCAAGACTTCATATGAGCTCCTCACGGTAACAAACCCCAAGTGGGATACTTTCGTGTCTTTGGTTCAAAATGCTATATCCTTGATAAGCATCGTCGGTCTAAATTTGCTCCTAAAACTCATGAAGGCTTTTTCCTCGGTTATGGATCAAACTCCCACACCTACCGTGTCTACAATAATTTCACCGAAAGGTTGAAGAGGCGGTAGATGTGAAGTTTGATGAATCTAATGGCTCATAATTAGAGCAAATGCCTATTGATGTAGGAGACAAGGACCCATCGGAAGCCATTCAAGATTTATCCATTGGAAAGATCCGTCCCATGGAAGTGAAGGAGAGTACCTCATCTACATATGTGGAGCCCCCTACCTCACGGCAAGGTGAACCTCAAGGCAACATGGAGGCCTCCACAAGTGGAACTCACCAAGATGAGGAAGTGCGACAAGAAGATCCACCACAACCTCCTTCTCCACCGCCTCAAGACAACACCAACAACAATGAAGAAGAAGAGGAAGATGAGGATGATGAGGAAGCTCAGCCGCGACCACAACAAAAGCTATCTCGAGTTCGAGCAAGAGTCAAGAAGAATCATCCCGTGGAACAAATGATGAATGACATCGACTCCGGGAGAATTACTCGCTCTAAAACTCGTTTAGCTAACTTTTGTGAGCATTACCCATTTATTTCTAGTCTTGAACCTATGAAGGTAGAAGAAGCGCTTGAAGACCGGATTGGGTGAGCGCTATGCACGAAGAGCTGCACAACCGAGAGG
Organism: Aegilops speltoides; assembly: GCA_021437245.1. Lineage (NCBI taxonomy): Eukaryota > Viridiplantae > Streptophyta > Magnoliopsida > Poales > Poaceae > Aegilops > Aegilops speltoides. Next base: position 23,194 of record JAHHZJ010003200.1, read on the forward strand.
AACAACGTTTGGACTTTGGTAGAAAGCCCAATGATGACCAAAACATCATTGGAACCAAATGGGTGTTTGAACAAGCAAGATGAAGATGGACAAGTCATCCGCAACAAGGCTCGTCTCGTAGCACAAGGTTACACACAAGTCGAAGGTATGGACTATGGTGAGACCTATGCCCCGTTGCTAGACTTGAGTCCATTCGATTCTTCTTGCTTATGCCAATCACCATGATATTACTCTCTATCAAATGGACATTAAAAGTGCTTTTCTAAATGGTGAAATTGAGGAGGAAGTATTTGTGAAACAACCTCCGGATTTGTGAATCCTAAAAGCCTAATCATGTTTACAAGTTGCACAAAGCTCTTTATGGTCTTAAACAAGCTCCTAGAGCTTGGTACAAATCTTGACTAGCTTTCTTCTTGAAAAAGGATTTGAGATTGGCAAAATAGACTCAACGCTATTCACGAAAAGGGTTGATGGTGAACTATTTGTGTGCCAAATATATGTTGATGATATTATATTTGGTTCAACTAACCCTCATTTTAGTGAGAAGTTTGGAAAGCTTATGTCGGAGAAGTATGAGATGTCCATGATGAGTGAACTCAAATTCTTCCTTGGGTTGCAAATCAAGCAATCTAAGGAGGGTACCTTTGTCTCACAAACAAAGTATACCAAGGATCTCTTCAAGAAGTTCAACATGCAAGAAAGCAAAGGTATGAAAACCCCCATGTCTACTAGTGGACATAATGACTTGACTAAAGATGGAGAACCTGTTGATCAAAAGGTTTATCGATCCATGATTGGTTCTCTACTATATCTCTGTGCTTCTCGTCCTGACATAATGTTGAGTGTATGCATGTGTGCTCGATATCAAGCAGCCCCTAAAGAATGTCATCTTAAAGCTGTTAAAAGAATTGTGAGATATTTGATACACACGCCTAACTTTGGCATTTGGTATCCTAAGAGGGCCTCATTCGATCTTGTTGGCTATTCCGACTCGGACTATGCGGAGACAGGTTGATAGAAAGTCAACTTCGGTGCGTGTCAATTCCTCGGTCGATCCCTTGTATCTTGGTCATCCAAGAAACAAAATTGGTATCATTATCTCTTGCGAAGCGAGAATATATTGCTGCTGGTTCGTGTTGTGCTCAATTGCTATGGATGACACAAACGCTTAAGGATTATGGGATACATGCGAGACATGTTCCTTTGCTTTGTGACAATGAGAGTGCGATTAAGATTGGACACAATCCAGTGCAACACTCTCGCACGAAACACATTGAAGTTCGTCACCATTTTATCCGTGATCACATTGCTAAGGGTGACATCGATCTTAAGCATGTTCGTACTGACAAACAGCTTGCAGATATCTTTACAAAACCACTTGATGAGAAAGTGTTTTGTCGCTTAAGGAGTGAGTTGAACATCATTGATGCTTCAAACTTGGAGTAAAAACTCCATTGATGCATGCAAGGCATGAGCCTAATTGACTAATCCTTGATATTTCTCTTATGATGGTGATCATATGTCTTGGACACATTTGCCCCTTGTATTGCATCTAACTCCTTGCGGTACTTGGATGGTCTACATTCTACAAGATTACCACACACTCGAATCATGAGTAATCTTGTCATTGACCAAGTATCTAGCTCTTGGGGATGTTGAGTTCAAGGAACAAAAATTCCACATATCCTTTTTGACACCTTATACATCTAGTATTTCACTCTTGTCATCTTGGATATTCTTGAGTATTTCCTTGCTTGCCTAACCCATGTAGGAAGATGAACTATACAATTGGAAATGGTGCTCCAACTTCACATTCTATGAGCATCTACATCGAGTTCACCTACATGAGTACGTGCAACAACAAGCCCAAGGTATGTTTTTCACATCTTGAAGGAGCTTTGCTCAAAGACATGAGTACAAGCAGCTTCATAAGATGTGATCACATCAAATGCTTAATCGAAAAATGGCAACCCCATTTCGAGCTTAAACGATGAGTATGACCTATGATCAAATGTCCTCATTTGACTCCTAAGTCAATATACTCAAACATAGGTGACTTTGTCGCCGACCCCTATCTAGATGAAGTACATATGATTTGGAGTTTTTCTGTCCTTCTCTTATGCTCTTTCATTGAGATTCCTTGCTTTTAATCAAAAAAAAACTTCATCTAGCAATCTTTTTCATTTCTATTTCTTCTGTTCTTGTGAATACCCTTTTTGCTCTGATCAATTCATTGAAAATCCGTTACAAATTCATTGAAAATCCTTTATCATTGAAAATCCTTTACAAATTCATTGCAAATCTTTTGAAAACATTCCTTGCAAAGTGAGCTGAATCATTTCTATATTTCCTTGGAATTAAACTCGGCGTCACCGATTCAAATACTTCGGTCTGACCGAAAAGGATCTGCCCTAAGTCTCTGACTTTCGGACTCACCGATCCATATCAATTCGGTGTCACCTATTTACATTCACCAGGATATCATCTTCTGCAGCTCAACTAAAATGATTTCTTTTGCATAATTAATTTGCTAAGTTGTGATTCTTAAGGATCCCACTTCTTTCCTTCCATCTTTCTGACCTTCCTAGTTTCTTGTCCTTTTCGGCACTTGATGTCAAAGGGGAGAAGATTTAGGGGAGCTTAGGGGAGATTGGAGGATAAAGGAGAAGAGAAAATTTAAAGGAGAAGAAGAACAATCTTACCTTAAGGGGGAGAGGATCACATCAAAGCTTTGCCATATTTCACTGTGATAATACATGTGGCATTATTCTTTTGATTTTGCTTCTCTTGCTCTCACAATTGGTATCTTCTGAAAAGCACAATTGGTATCTTATGAAAAGCAAAATCTCTCAGAGCTCATTGAAAATCTTTTAGTCTTGGGAGACATGTTTGCTGATTCAAACTAGTGCTCATCATGAGACACTCTTTATACATGTCATCCCTGGCTTGGTACTCTTGATGTTCTTGCAGTTGGATGAAGAAATACTCTTGTGTTATCTAACCTTGTTTTCTCAAGCTTATTTCTTCAGGTACAATGCCAAGGAACTTCAAGGTAAGTATATGCATCTTGCAGAATGTGCATGATGGTGACTTGCTTGTGAATATTTGTTTGCAAGAAATCACCATGCACATATGAATCAACTCTCACTTATCCTCATACGCTCGATGCATATAGCCAAGCTGCATGTAGCACATCTTGCTTTTGCTCTCATGTGTGCTTGTGGTAGTCCAAAACCATAATCTATGAAAAGCTTGCACACTTGTAGGGGAGCCTGTACTACATGTTTGTCAAAGCTTTAATGATAATCTGTCTTTCTTTGAGAAGCTTTGATATCATCTTTTGTGTGTTGCCATCAATTACCAAAAGGGGAGATTGAAAGCACATTTGCTCCTGGGTGGTTTTGGTAATTAATGACAACATACTTTGTGATTGGACTAATGCTTTTATCAAGTATATCTCGGAAAGTCAATCACTCTGGCATGGCAAAAGGATGGAAAGGTGGACCCCTAGGATGCTAAGGAAAACATTGGCAAATGCTCAAGACTCCATTTTTGGTTTAGTGATCCAAGATCACATTGAGCCCATAGGAAAGCCAATACTATTAAAAGGGATGAGGTTATGATGATGATCTGGTTGCTCAAAGTGCTTAGTGATTTATCTCTCAAACTATCAGCAATCTTTCATTCCAACATATACTCATAAGTAATCTTGGTCCCACCGATTCCATAAACTCAGTCACCGAGATGAACCACCTCACCATATACCCAAACCCTAGAAATTTGGATTTTCCGATTCCAAACTCGGTCTTACGAAACTAGTGTTGCCAACCTACAGAACATACGTACTCAAATCGGTGTCACCGATATGAGAAAGTCGGTCCCACCGAGAATGGCAAACCCTAGTCTTTGGAAGAATCGGACTAACCGAGATTGTATTTTCGGTCCCACCGAAAATCCCAACGTTCACATGTTTTGAACTTTTGGTCTCACCGAGTTGTCAACTTCGGTCTGACCGAGATTGGTCAAATGTGTGTAACGGTTGGATTTTGTGTGGAGGCTATAAATACCCTCCACCTCCTCTTCATTCGTGGAGAGAGCCATCGAAAGAACTACCACTCCTACCTTACATTTTCGAGAAGAAAACTACCTACCCTTGTGTTGAGATCAAGTTGCTCCAATCCCACCATATGAAACTTGATTTCTAGCCTTCCCAAGTTGCTTTCCACTCAATCCTTTCTTCCACCACAGCCAAATCAGTGAGGAGAGTTGAGTGTTGGGGAGATTATCATTTGAAGCACAAGAGCAAGGAGTTCATCATCACCAACACCATCTATTACCTTTTGGAGGTGGTGCCTCCTAGATTAGTTAGGTGTCGCTTGGGAGCCTCCGTCAAGATGTGGAGTTGAACCAAGAAGTTTGTAAGGGCAAGGAGATCGCCTACTTCGTGAAGATCTACCCGAGTAAGGCTAGTCCTCCGTGGGCGAGGCCATGATGGCATAGACAAGGTTGCTTCTTCGTGGACCCTTCGTGGGTGGAGCCCTCCGTAGACTCTCTTGGCCGTTACCCTCCGTGGGTTGAAGTCTCCATCAACGTGGATTGACGATAGCACCACCTATCGGAACCACGAGAAAAATCTCCGTGTCTCCAAATTGCGTTTGCTCTTCTCCATCTCTCCTTTACTACTTGTGCAATTTACTTTCCGCTGCCCATACTCTAGAATTGCATGTGTAGTATGTTGCTTGACTTGTATGCATGATGCTTGACTTGATCTTCATTGTGAACTTGCTAAAAACTTGTCCTAATCAAAAGCATAAACTTTTATCTTGTCGAGTAGTCTAATCACCCCCCCCCCCTCTAGACACTCTTGCTTTCAACGATCCTACAGACATGTGTCTTTTCAGTTGATACTTTGTCCTTGAATGGCAGTAACAGGAAATGACGAAGGGTCTTGGCGGGCGCCCGGCAAGCCTTGCCGCGGGGTGCTGCGACTACCCGTGCACAAGTTCGGGGTACTAGGGTCCCCCCTACTTTAGTACACCGACAGGAGCCCCCGGGCCTGGGCCATACACGGTGCCGAGCGTTGTTGGGCCAGGCCCAGGCAACTCTGCAGACGGCGCGGCACGGGTCCACACAAAATCGGACTCCGTGTCCACCGCGTCCTCCCGTAACGGCACGCGTCGATTGCGGCGTCGTGGGAGGCATGGGTGGCGTGTGTGATTTTCAGGGCGTCCACCCCCGTGATCACGGGGCAGGGCGAGGTCACTTCATCTGTTGCCCCGGCTTCGCCTCCTCGCCACGCGGCTCCCATGCGTGTGGGGTCGTGGCCGGTGAAGGTGGGAAACCGAGCCGTCACAGGCGGAGATGGTGGGTTGGCCCCGTTCCTCTGCTCTCCCCGTGCTCCGATTGGCTGAGCGGGGCGGCCGAGCCCCCACCTCGCTCCTTTAAAAAGGGCGGAAGGGGAGCGCAAAAATCCCGCACTTCCTCCTCTTCCCTTTACGCAACCGCTACCCTTCCTCCCATCGCCATGGAGGAGGGAACCCAACCCTCCATCGGTGGCGGCGAGGGTCGCCACCGAGCAGCGCCTCCCTATCCGTGCTGTGGTGGCGGCCGACCATGAGGGAAGAGGGAGGGGCGAGGCCGTGGACAAGGTCGAGGACGTGGTCGGAGCGCTCGGGGAAGAGGCGGCCGGGGCGGTGCGCCACCCCCGTCTCCGCCGGCAGCTCCTCTCCTCGAGGCGGTCCACACCGAGGACGATCCCTGGGAGTTCTTCGTCAAGCTGCGCCGGGCACCTCGTCGCCGCCTCCGGCTTCCGGCCCCGTTTGCGAGCGCGATGGAACCAGACCCGCCCGAGATGTTGGAGTTGCGCATGAGGGGCTGCGGGATCAGCGACACTCGATTTAGTGTCGTATCCCCAGCCCCCGGCGTGATGTACTTCGATCGAGGGTGGAAGACGTTCGCTCGCATCCGCAGCTTGATGGCGGGGTTTACCCTCCATTTTAAGTTAATGGAGGGCGACCTTCTCGCCGTCAAGGTCTTCGGGGACTCCGGCACCCGGGCGAGATGTTGCGTGGACAGCTCCTCCGATAGCGAACTCCCCTCGGCGAGTAGCGAGGAGGAGAGCGGCAGCGACGACGGCGGCAGCGGTGAGTCCGACTAGGCGTCGGCCGTCGCCTCGCATGGCCACCGGCGACCCCATCATCCGGTTCGCGGCCTTACGAACTCCCGGGGCCGTCTCCTTGTAATTTGGCGTGGGAGAGGCTGCGGAAGAAGGAAGAGGGTGGCGGCAAGGCCGTCAAGTCGAGTACGAGGCGTGGTGCCCTCGGCAATCTTGACATCCTGCCGCCCGTCTTGAGCTCGCTTCCGGCGCCTCCGTCTCCGCCAAGCCCTGGCGCCCCGGGTGTTCTCTTGGTGTCTTCTGCGCCCGTAGCTCACCTAGGTGCCCTTTTGCCCTTCCGGCAAACTTCTCTTGCCGGGCCTCCTTGACCTACCTCTGAAAGAAAGCAGAGAGGGATTACGGGCATCTTATCTTTTTTAATTTGTAAGCCTTCGGCCTTAGCTGCATTTAAAACTTGTAATCCTCTCTTTCATGTTTTCATCCTCTATGGACTTGTCTTGAATTGGGGCGTTTTTAATGAAAAGAGGGAATGCTTGCGGGTTATATCCTTTACTTGATTACATGCCTTGTATGTTTCCACCTTACGCTTTGAGGAACTTGGCGCAAGCACACTTCTTGAGTGCGGAACGTCGGCCTTCTTTGGCGGTGCTGCTTCCGCAAGAAACCTTGTCGGGCCAGTTGCAGCGCACTTGTATTGTTGAGCGGACTCGAAAACAAACCAAGGGCGCAACTTGGCCGCGATCCGGCTCCTCCGCGCACAGGTTTTTCCATACAAGGCACACTCGTTCAAGGACGCGGCCTCGCATTCCCCAGTCCATAAGAGCATGCATGATGAGGGATGAAAAACTTATCTGGTATCACAGCCCCCGGCGACTCTGGCTTGCCGGGAATGAATCTTGGTATTTGCATCCCCCGGCAACTCTGGCTCCGCCGAGACCCAGGTGTCGGTGCGCCTTTCTTTGCCCTTGTCACTAACGTCGCGGTCCCCGGGGATCCTGGCTTGCCGCTGGCGAATTCGGTACTACAGCCCCAGCAAAGCGGTTTGCGGGGCCAGTGCCGTGTCGCCCTTTGTTTTTTTTTGTTGCTGTTATTTCAGTCATGAAAACAACTTAGACGGCGCCGCGATAAGCTACTTTTTGTGGCGTAATTTCCACGTTGGGCAACGCAATGCCATGCTTCGCCCTTTGTATGTTTATACTCTATGCTTTTTAGGGGACTTGCCGGTGCATACACGCTTGCTGAGTGCGGCACATCAGCAGCCCGCTGGCGGTGTTGCCTCCGGCAAGAAACCTCGTCGGGCTAGTTGCAGCGCGCTTTCATTGTTGAGCGGACTCGGAAACAAATCAAGGGTGCAACTCAGCCACGAGTCAGCTCCTCTGCGCACAAGTTTCTCATACAAACTACATCCCACGGCAAGGCTTGCTACGTTACATCCTTTACCCCATCACATCCCTTGTATATTTTACCCCTCGCTTTTAGGAAACTTGCGGCGCTAACACACTTCTTCGAAAAGGAACATCAAGACTTTGTTGGTGGTGTTGTTTCCGACAAGAAACCTTGTCGGGCGATTCAGCAAGACTTGTATTGTTGAGCGGACTCGAAACAAAGCAAGGGCTTAACAACCTCTGAGTCGGTTCCCCAGCGCACAGGTGTTCCATACAAGGCACGAGCGTTCAAGGAATATAACATAAAAACTTAGAACTAAAAGTGCTCTGTACTCAAGCTTGGGCAACTTAGCTTTTACGTCTTCTGCGCTCGGCAAGGCCGCACTTCTCCCTTGATTCCTCCCTTATGCGCTTTCACCCTCACGCTTTTAGAGAACCCCGGCGCAAACACACTTCTGAGTCGCGGAACATCAACAACCAGCTGGCGGTGTTGCCTCGGCAGAAGAACTTCGTTGGGCTAGTTGCAGCGCGCTTTCATCGTTGAGCGGACTCGAAACAGATCAAGGGCGCAACTTAGCCACGATTCGTCCCCTTTGCGCACAGGTTTTCCATACAAGGTACGGACTTTCAAGGAATACGGCTCAAAAGTTTGAAACTAACTGCTCTCTTTTCCCTATTGGCCGGTAGAGCTCGATGGCACGTCCTCGACGGCAGCGCAGCACTCCGGAGAGGTGCGCTTGCCGGAGCAGGCACCAGAGACGTTCTTGCCGGTCTTAGTCTTCTTCTTCCCCCAGGGAGCTTCAGCGGCAAGTGGCTCGCGCTCGGCCGCGGCTGCTGCTTCCCGGTAGATCTTGTCGGTGCAGATAAGTGCATCCTTCTTGTCACCCTGGACAGAAATGACACTTATCGGACCAGGCATCTTTAGCACATTGTAGGCGTAGTGAGAGGCTGCCATGAACTTGGCGAGCGCTGGACGGCCTAGTATCCCATTGTAGGGCAATGGGATATCTGCAACATCAAACGTGACCCTCTCTGTCCTGAAATTCAGCTTGCTGCCAAACGCCACTGGCAGCGTGATCTTCCCCTTCGGCTTGCTCCTTCCCGGGTTTATTCCTTGAAAGGTACCAGTTTCTTCGAGCTCGCTGTCGGGGATCTGGAGTTTCTTGAGCACCTTCTTGAAGAGATCGATTCAGCCGGCCCTGCCGTCAACCAGCATCTTCGTGACCTTGAGGTTGCGGATCGTTAGCGAGACCAACATCGGCAAGCACCGACCGCATGATGATGCGATCGGTGATCCTCAACATCAAAGATGATGGGCGTGCTGGACCACTTCAGAGGCTTGCGCGACTCGACGGACGGCTCTGCTGCGTTCACTTCTCGCACCCACTGCTTGAGTTGGCGGTGCGAGGTGTGCAGAGAGGTGCCGCCGTCGATGCACAACACCTCCGTTGCCTTCTGAAACTCTTGGTCATCAGTCTCATCTTCCTCCATCTCATCATCCTCATCTTCCTCTTCGTCCTTGTCGCGGCCGCGGGGAGTCCTGTCTCCTTGCCGCGGCTTGGCCTTGCCGCGGTGCCCTCCCCGGGTGGGAAGCTTCTTGCCGGATCCTCCGCCGCCTCCCTGGGCCCTCTCCTTGTTGCGGCGCTCGTACTCAGCTTTCTGTAGCTCCGCCATCTGCTCGACTTTCTTGCAGGTTTGGAGATCATGGCCCTTGGTGCGGTGGATCTTGCAATACCGCTTGCCGGAGCCATCCTGCTTGTCGGCGGCTACCACAGCTTCGTCGGAGTCATCGGCTTTGGCTTTGTCGGAGCCGCCTACGTTGCCGGAATGCTCGACAGCTAGCACATCCTTAGCCTTTCTTTTCTGTTGCTCCGCGCGGTTCTTCCTTGCCGGGCGGCATCCTCTTGTCGAGATCATACGCTCCTGCGATCTCTCGAGGATTTTCCTCCCTCCTCAGCCCGTGCACACTTGTCGGCCAGGGCATAAAGCTCGCTGACATCTCTGATCTTGCACATCGCCATCTCCTCCCTCATCCTGCGATTTACGCATGTTACGGTGGAACGACCGATAAGCTGCGGCAGGGTGGGCGTCTGGGATGTTCTTGCTGCACTGGCTGAATCTCTGAATGTACTTGCGCAGGGGCTCTCCCTCCTTCTGGATGAGCAGATGCAGATCGCTCTCCTGGCCATGGGGTTTGTGGCCTCCTATGAAGGCGCCGACAAACTGATGACACAGGTCCGCCCATGAAGAGATGGAGCCGTCCGGCAAGTGCATGAGCCAAGATCTGACGTTGGGTTTGAGCACCAGCGGGAAGTAGTTAGCGAGGATCTTCTCGTCGCGCCCTCCGGCAGCCTGCACCGCGATGGTGTAGATGCTGAGGAACTCCGACAGATGTATCCTGCCATCATACTTCTCGGGCACGTCTGGCTTGAAGTTCTTGGTTTTGGGCCACTAGACTTGCCGCAGCTCGCGGGTGAACGCGGGGCAACCTGCCACGTATGGCAAGTCACCTGGTTCCCCTGGTGCACGCATATCGACAGTGGGTCTAGCGCGCTGGTCAGATTGACGTCGCGCTTCCCTTCTGCGCTCGATGCGAGTGCGAGCGTCTTCGTGTCGTCGTTCTTGGAGAACGTGGCGTTGATCACGGCGAGTTCGCGGGTCCGACGATGCGGTGGACTCGGCGTCGGGGTTGGTCCGACGAGCCGGCGATCTTGGCCTTCAGGGCTGGGAGTGCACGGAGGTGGCACCCCCAGCGGTCTTGTCGGCGTCGGCTTGCGCCGGGGCGCCTTGCCGGGCTTCGGCGCTCGATTGCGGGGCTTATCGCCGTTAAGCGAAGCCGATGAGGGCTGTAAATGGTCATCCTCGATCGTCAATCTTGTGTGGCGCCGAGGGTAATCTAAAACAGCTGGGCTCGGGCCAGCTTCCTCTGCTGTCTTAGGTGGCGGTGGCGGCAAGCGGCGCGAGAGCGGATGTGCTCGGACTCCCAACTGGATTGGGAGGTGCAACACCCCGTCCGGGCGACCGTACCTCACTCGCGCCAGCATGCTGGCGTGCATGCTGACCTCGAACGTCCCGCGACCCACCAGCTTGGCCTTGCTCCAATGCGAGCACGGTGCTAGGAGCACCGGGGCGTTGTCGACCTTGCACCTCCTGGGAAGGGTGTGGTGTCTGCACGGTCGCCGACGCTTGCGGGGCCTTGTTTTTGGACCTGGTGACGACGTGAGTCCCACCGTCGGCGCCCGCTCCTTCGCTGGCGTCCACTCCACCGCCCGCTTGCTCCGGCGGTGGTGGTAGAATCGATGTAGAGCGGGCGGCCACCTCCAAGGCTTCTTCTTGGTGGCATGTTTATGAAAGCGTTGATGAAGCGGCGGAGACGGATCGGATGCTCACGACCTCGGCGCAGCCCACTGGCGCGCCAAAGATGTCGGGCGTCTCTGTGGCCACGAGCACCTATGGGGCAGGGGGCCCTTCTAATCCGGCAAGGGAGCGGCGGGCGTCTGTGAGCGGATCGAGGTCGGTAGCTGGGAGGCAGGCGATTTTACCCAGCCGGAGCTCTCGGAGAGATAAAACTCCCTCGCTGCTTTGTGTTTGTATTTGATCTTGCTCGAGAGTGCGGCGTATGGTGGTGTTGGATGGGTGATGAACCGAACCCCTTCTACGTGCGCATGGGCCTCCCTTTTATAGTCTGAAGGGGGCACCAACAGGTGGCAGCGTAGGAAGAGGGGGCAGGAAGGTAAAGCGCAGTTGGTATAACTTGATGACCAGCAGTGTCCCTACCTAACTCGACGGCGGGGACAAGGGCATTTAATGCCCGTCCGGTCGCTAACAAGGCAAAAGCGACCGTTAAGTGCGCCATCGGTTGCGACGATGGCCTCCTTGTCAGCTCCGCTTGCCACCTCGCTCCGCATCGCTGCGCAGCGCCTCGCCACATGCTCCTGGGGCGGCCCTGGGGTGACACGTTGCTGGATGCGCTGGAGTCTGGGTGTAGGGTGGCAGCCCTGCCGCGGCAAAACGCCTTGCCGCGGTCCTTCTCTTGCCACGCCGGCAAGCTTGTCGGCCGCCGGGCCTTGCCGGGACGTGCGGGGTGTCGCGGCAAGTCTTCTGGAAACGCCTTGGTTGGCATTCCCGGCAAGATCCTCTTGTCGGGGCCTTTGTCCTCCCCAGCAAGCTTCTCTTGCCGGGACCTGTGTCTTTTCAGTTGATACTTTGTCCTTGAATGGCAGTAACAGGAAATGACGAAGGGTCTTGGCGGGCGCCCGGCAAACCTTGCCGCGGGGTGCTGCGACTGCCCGTGCACAAGTTCGGGGTACTAAGGTCCCCCCTACTTTAGTACACCGACACTTACCAACATGAGGGTTTGTGACTCCTTGAACTAGTGCAAGATATGGAAGTTGATTGCACTTTTCCTTGCCATAATGATATGAGTGAAGAATGTTGGCGGAGTCACTCTCAAGAACACTCTAGTTCTTATTCTTCGGGATTCACATCATCTTGATGGGAATCCTTGGAGTTGTAGTTGTACTTGATGAAGTATAACTTGACGTAGTCTTGGGAACCCACTTGACCAAGGCCTTAGGTGCTTCTTCAAATGCATCAATCTCCTCTTGAAGCTTGTCCTTGCCTTTGTTCTTGTGGTATTGTGGTGGAAGATCATCTTGTGCTTGTGTTCCCTTGAAGGAAGTAGGATCATACTTCTCTTGTTGAGGAACAAACTTCGTCTTGGGATATTGATCTACTTCCCACTCAACTCCATTGGCATTGAACTTTCGTTCAAAACACTTGATTCTTCCGGTGCCTTCCTTGCTTGCGTACAATTTCCTCGAATTGCTTACTCCCGGCAAGGCTCTTGTATACACCTTTATCTATAATTCCCTTCAATAAGCTACTTTCTTGCTCAAGTGTAACTTGGCTAAGAGAATCATTAGTGGAATCAAGAGAACTACTAGAAGCAACAATATTGGATTTAGCATTATTATTGTTACTACTAGAGGAAGAATCTTTCTTGTTCTTGTTACTAGACTTGACTTGAGGCATGTAAGTAGATAAGAGTAAATGCTTGGCAATGTAAGAAGAACTTTTCTTACGGAGATCATCATTTATTGCCTTTAAGAACGCATGCCCTTGCTCAAGATTGAGCTTTTCAAAGCGTAACTTCTCATGAGCCCTTAAAAGTTCTCGATGATCTTCGAAGATAGTTTCATGAGCTAACTTAAGAGTGTTTAGTTCTTTAGTTAGAAGCTCAATCTTCTCCTTATCATTGTCATCCGTTTTATCTTGATTAGAATGATTAATTGACGTTTCATCGTAGTATTCATTACTAGAGTTGTCAATAAGTAAATCATCATCACCTAACAAGTCATCTTCATCACTATTAAAATCAACATACTCGGGGTGTGTTACCTTAGGACCTTTGGCCATGAAGCATCTTCCATTTACTTCATTTGGTGAATCAAATATGTCGTAGGAGTTGGTTGACACAAGTGCTAGACTGGCAACACCTTCATCTTGAGTATATTCGGAGTCGGAGTGATAACTTCTCTCGGAGTGATTGTCGGAGTCGGAGCCGGATACCCATTCACCAACATGAGCTTGATGTCTTCGTTTTGTGTAGCTCTTTGATGACTTGTCCTTCCTTTCCGAATCCTTCCTTCTTCGTGAGGGTCTTCGTTCATAACGATCATCTCTACTCCTTCTCTCTCTTGGTGGTGATTCTTCTCTTCTATTTCTTCTTTTTGGAGAATCTTCTCTTCTTTTGTAGGGTGCCGTACACTCATTGGAATAGTGTCCGGGTCTCCCACAATTGTAGCAATTTCGCTCTCGACTAGAAGATCTTTTGTCATTGCAGGACCTTGACTTAGAGCTTCTTTCTTTGCTTCTACGCTTGTAGAATTTGTTGAAGTTCTTCACCATTAAGCTCAATTCTTCATTGAAGGTTTGTTTCTCACTTGATGATGTGGGGGCTTCATATGAGGCTTTGTAAGCACCACTTGACTTGTTGTGAAGTTCCTCCTTATCCTTGAGTGACATCTCATGAGCAATAATTCTTCCAATGACTTCTGTTGGCTTGAGATCTTTGTAATTTGGCATCATTTGGATCAATGTGCACACGGTATCATATTTTCCATCCAATGCCCTTACGATCTTCTTGATGATGAATCTGTCGGTCATCTCTTCGCTTCCTAAGCCGGCAATCTCATTTGTGACAAGCCTAGAGTACATTTCAGCGACACCTTCACCATCTTTCATTTTGAACTTGTCAAGCTGACTTTGGAGCACATCCAACTTGGATTCCTTGACGGAGTCGGTACCTTCATGCATATCAATCAAAGTATCCCAAATTTCCTTTGCATTCTCATGACGGCTGATTTTGTTGAATTCTTTGGGGCACAAGCCATTGAAGAGGATATCACAAGCTTGAGCATTGTATTGCAGCATCTTCAATTCATCCGCACTAGCTTCACGGTTCGGCTCTCTCCCATCAAAGAATTCACCTTGCAAGCCAATACACATAATAGCCCAAACGGCGGGGTTATGTCCGAGAATATGCATTTTCATCTTATGCTTCCAACTAGCAAAATTAGTTCCATCAAAGTAAGGACCTCTCGGTGATAATTTCCTCGCTAGGCGCCATACTCTCCTAGGTTGTGAAACCAAGGCTATGACCACCAAAAGCTATGGAAATCAAAGCAAATGGAGACCAAAGCTCTGATACCACTTGTAGGACCTTGAAGTATGTCTAGAGGGGGGGTGATTAGACTATTTGACCAATTAAAAACTTAACCTTTTCCCAATTTTAGACTTTGGCAGATTTTATCTATCTTTGCACAAGTCAAGCAATCTTCACACAATTCAAGCAAGCATGCAAAGAGTATATGAGCAGCGGAATTTAAAGCATGCAACTTGCAAGAATGTAAAGGGAAGGGTTTGGAGGATTCAAACGCAATTGGAGACATGGCTGTTTTTGTCGTGGTTTCGATAGGTGGTGCTATCGTACATCCACGTTGATGGAGACTTCAACCCACGAATGGTAACGGTTGCGCGAGTCCATGGAGGGCTCCGCTCACGAAGGGTCGACGAAGAAGCAACCTTGTCTATCCCACCATGGTCGTCGCCCACGAAGGACTTGCCTCACTAGCAGTAGATCTTCACGAAGTAGGCGATCTCCTTGCCCTTACAAACTCCTTGGTTCAACTCCACAATCTTGTCGGAGGCTCCCAAGTGACACCTAGCCAATCTAGGAGACACCACTCTCCAAGAAGTAAAAAATGGTGAATTGATGATGAACTCCTTGCTCTTGTGCTTCAAATGATAGTCTCCCCAACACTCAACTCTCTCATAGGATTTGGATCTGGTGGAAAGAAGATTTGAGTGGAAAGCAACTTGGGAAGGCTAGAGATCAAGATTCATATGGTAGGAATGGAACATCTTGGCCTCAACACATGAGTAGGTAGTTCTCTCTCAGAACTGGTAAGTTGGAAGTGTAGGTTTGTTCTGATGGCTCTCTCCACGAATGAAGAGGAGGTGGAGGGGTATATATAGCCTCCACACAAAATCTAACCGTTACACACAATTTACCAATCTCGGTGGGACCGAATCAACAAACTCGGTCGGACCGATTCAGTAAACCTAGTGACCGTTAGTGATTTCGGTGGGACCGACATGCAACTCGGTAGGACCGATATGGTCAGGGTTAGGGCATAACATAATCTCGATGAGACCGATTACACAAACTCGGTGAGACCGGTTTTGGTAATTAGCTAACCAGAGAGTTGGTCAGGTAAACTCAGTGGGACCGATTCGCTCTTTTTGGTGAGACCGAAATGTTACGAAAGGGAAACAGAGAGTTTACATTGCAATCTCGGTGGGACCGATCGCTCACTTCTGTTAGACCGAAACGTTACGAAGGGAAACAGAGAGATTACAATCCCATCTCGGTGAGACCGAGATCCCTATCGGTGAGACCGATTTGCCTAGGGTTTTTGGCAGTGGCTATGACATCTGAACTCGGTGGCGCCGGATAGAAAGAATCGGTAGGACCGATTTTGACTTTGGGTTTAGGTCATATGTGGATGTGAGAAAGTAGTTGAGGGTTTTGGAGCATATCACTAAGCACTTGAAGCAAGAGGCTCATTAAGCAACACCTCATCCCTCCTTGATAGTATTGCCTTTTCCTATAGACTCAATGTGATCTTGGATCACAAAAATGTAAAATGTAGAGTCTTGAGCTTTTGAGCTTGAGCCAATCCTTTGTCCTTAATATTTTGAGGGATCCACTTTCATCATCCATGCCATGCCATTCATTGAGCTTTCCTGAAATATTTGTCTTGGAATAGCATTAGCTCAATGAGCTATATGTTATTATGAATTACGAAAACCACCTAGGGATAGTTGCACTATCACTTGGCCGGGTCGCTCGACCCGGCCAAACCGGCAACCCGGCCAAACTCTCCGACCCGGCAAGACACGCCGACTTGGCCTCAACAACTAGTACATGACAGCTGAACCCAGCACAACCGAGGCTTCCTCAACATGCCAGCTCCACCCATGGCGTGCTCCGCAATCCAGCCACGGGTCAGCTCCCGTCCCATCCACGCCGTACGATGGGACGAGTCTTCAGCCACTGATGACCAAGGCAACAGTGTGCCGCCCATGCCTCTGGTCAGCCAGAGCGTGGCACCTAGGGGAACCCGGCGAACCACAGGTCCCCAGCGGGTCCCAGCCCGTGTCCCCGGACGCTGACAACCCGGACCCACCAACTTGTAACATTACCATTGTATCCCTGGGGGTTGGCCTATAAAGCATCCTAGGAGCCCACGCACACGGGCAAGCAACAACAGAGAGAGACGGATAACATAGAGAAGAACTAGCCACCAAACAGTAACATCCACTCGAGGAGAAGGAGCAGCCTAAGCCTTGGCCAGCCTTCCTTCCTCCTCCACACAGCTCTAGGAGCAACCTTGTACTATCGAACATCAAACTACACTCAGAAGGACTAGGGGTGTTATCTCTCCGAAGAGCCCTGAACCTGGGTATGTCTTGCATCCCGCGCTCGCTCATACCAACCCCGCCTCTGGAGCCCACCAGTGCCCTCGAGCCTCCTCCTCTCTTTAGCCATCCCATGGAATCTGCCGTGAGCCCACCACGACACATGAGCACCTGAATAATGCCACCTTAACTTTCACATAGTCTAGCTCCCAAATCTCTTTGATGATTCCATAGTATACCCTTTTATCAGCTTCATCTACAGTCATGCATTCTATTTGAACAGAGCTGTTCTGATATGAGATCTTCTCATTATGTTCATCAATGTAGAACGTGTATCCATTTATGTCATATGCTTGGTACGTCAACACCGTACGTGATGGCTTTTGTGCCAACCACGTAGCAATGTCATTGATGGATCCTTGTGCCAAACGCTTCTTCAGCCATTCGGCGTAGTTCTTAGTGTGCTCTTTCATCTCCACATCTGATGAAGGCACCATTGGTAAGAAGCTTTGGCATATCTCCGTCAAGTGTTCTTCGGCATAAGCGGTGAGAATTGGGATGTTAAGCAGTACCTTCAAATGGGCTTTCTCTACCAATTCTCCGGGTGCAGCCATTTGCGTGCCAGCAAGTACCGGCTTACCTTTCAGCCTTCCCTCGTGGCGAGAGAGGGGCAAACCTATAGGTCATTGTTTCATGTATTCATTGCAAAACTCAATCACCTCCTCTGCAGTATAACCTTGTAGGATGCTTGCCTCTGGATTGTTTTGGTTCCGACAAAAGTGCTTCAGTATTCCCATGAACCGCTCAAAGGGATACATGTTGCGAAGAAACACAGGACCACAATACTTTATCTCATCAACAAGGTGCACAGTGAGATGGACCATGACATCAAAGAATGACGGTGGGAAAAACATCTCTAGGTTGCACAATATTCTTGCAATATCATCTTGCATATGATCCAGCTCTTCAGGATCTACAACTTTCTGCCATAGTTGGTTGAATAAATCACAGAGCTCAATGAGTGTGTTCCTTATATCTTTGTCCAACAGATTCCTGATGGCCACCGGGAGGATTTGTGTGAACATTACATGGCAATCATGTGACTTCATGTGTCCCAACTTCATTTTACCTGAGCTCACATCCAGAAGACTTCTTATGTTTGCGGAGTAGGAAGAGGGTGTCTTAACTGACAACAAATAGGTGACGAACTGTGTTGCTTTTTTTTACTGAAATTGTAACTCTAGCGAGCTTTGATGAATTTTTCATCATCTTCTTCTTCACTCTTTCCTTTTGATTGATCAGCAAGCATATCGAGCCGTGAACCCTCACCATCCTTTCTTTTACCTTTAATCTTGAGCAGAGTACCAAGGATGCTTTCACATATGTTCTTCTCTACGTGCATGACATCGATGCAGTGACGTACACGTAGAATCTCCCAGTAAGGTAATTTCCAGATCACCAATTTCTTCTTAAACACTTGACCCTTGGGTGTTTGTTTCACCGACTTAGCGTGATTCTTGCCAAGCACAACATTAATTTGTTTAGCCATGTTGTGGACCACCTCCACATCATAGGGTCTTGGGCCCACTTCTACCTCTATTGTACCATCAAATTTAGCTTTCATCTTTCGGTACTGGTGATTTCTCCATAAGAACCTACGATGACGCAAATACACGGTTTTGCACGAGTTGGGAAGTCTTCTGCTAGCTGTCCATCCAGGCTTGTGACACACCCTACATCTCCCTTTGTTTTCTGCCCCGATGTGTTGCCCAATGCCGGCATATATTGAATTGTGTGCACCAGCATCGCATGTAGATTGAAAATCTCCTTTTTGTAAGCATCATAACATTTTACAGCAGTGCATCTATCCACACTGTCAGCAGTTCTTCTACCAGTAGCGGAAAGTAAATGTCGATGTCATTTCCAGGTTGCTTCGGGCCTTGGATAATCATTGACATCATAATGTATTTTTTCTTCATACACAACCAAGGACCTAGGTTATATATGCACAGAAGCACCGGCCATGTGCTGTGATTGGTGCTCATATCTCCAAAAGGATTCATCTCGTCAGTACACTCCCCGAGCTTATACTTCTAGGATCCTTGGAAAAGTCTTCAAACTTGTTGTCGATTAATTCCCACTGAGCCCCATCTTTTCGAGTGCCTCATATACTTATCCGCAATTCGCTCATCATGATGCCACCGCAACCTCTTTGCCTCTCTAGGGTTTGCAAACAATCGCCTCAACCTTGGAATTAAAGGCAAGTACCAAACAACCTTGAACGAGATTCCTGTCTTGATTTCCTCGTCCAATTTGTACTTGTCCTTTGCTCTCCTATGCTTGTATCGTGCATGCTTGCAATCGGGACATGCACGCAAATCTTTTTTAATCACCATGGTACAATATACAATCATTCACACAAGCGTGTATCTTCTGCACTTCAAATTCCAATGGGCAAACAATTATCTTCACTTCATTCATGCTTCTGGGGAGCACATTATCTTCCGGAAGAATTTCTTTGAAAATACCTAACATCTCTGTGAAGGCCTTGTTTGATAGACTGTTTGCCGCTTTAAATCTGAGAAGTGCCATGGTGGCACTCAGCCTGGAATATTTATTGTTGCAACCTAGATACAATTCTTTCTTGGAGTCTGCATCAATGGTTGGCAGATCCTTGTACCCAATAATATCCTTTTCTGGGCCCTCAAAATATGCAATCATAGCAGCAAAATCTGGCATATCAAGATCATTGTCATCTGCGTCGACGTCTTGGTTTTCCAGTGGGCATTTCGGCTTTCCGGTGTTCCATTGGTAGCTTGACGCCTATGCCCCGATGTTAGATTCGACATCCAAGTGACACTGATCGGGGTTTGGCATCTCGCAGCCCTAGGTATCTTCATCCATGACCTTGTCTTCACCGTGTCTGGTCCAACATGTATATCCATCCATGAATCCCCGAGAGACTAAGTGCCACTTGACATCTGCAACTACACGTGACTCTGTATTGGCACAATCAGCACATAGACACAGGATTTAATCCACATCACCAATTCTCCTCTTTGTACTTTCAGCCAAATTCATGAAATCTGTCATGCCACTGATAAAATCTGCGGTATTCCGATCCTTCATCCATTTAGATCGTTCCATCTGCACCACATGAATGGTAATTAAAAACAAAACAACAACATTGATACACAGATTAACTGCTGCCCAATGATGCGTGCATAAATCACAAGGCTTTATTTTCATAATTACTGAGGACGCTCCATATTGTTATCCAGACGTGCAATGGCAAAAATTCATGGCCAGTCAATTTACACGTAGAGTACTAGTACATCACTACCCTTAGGAATTGGATACCTTAATTAATACACTCATGAAAAGAAGACCTTAATTAAGTAGCCGCGCGACGACCTCCACCTAGCAGACAAAGAAGCATGATGCGGCAGCACGCCGAGATAGCAGGGCCGAGGAGCAAAGCTTAGTGCGGCTTGTAACGCCCTCGATGCGGCTATATCTCCCACGTGTCGAAGCGCGACTTAGAGGCATAACCGCATTGAAAGCAATGTCGCAAGTGAGGTAATCTTCACAGAACCCATGTAATACATAAGGGAAAGAGATACATAGTTGGCTTACAATCGCCACTTCACACAATTACATGAATAAAGCATTACATCATCCAGATACAATCAAGGTCCGACTACGGAACCAAAATAAAGAAGAACCCCAAATCGACAAAAGGTCCCGATCGACCCCAAGCTGGGCTCCACTCTTGATCAACTAGAGCGAAACAACACAAAGGGCAAGATCTTCATCGAGCTCCTCCTTGAGCTTGGTTCGTCACCTTTCGATAACATAGGCACCGCAAACTGGTTTTGGAAGTATCGGTGAGCCACGAGGACTCGATAATCCCGTTACCATGGGTATCGAGACTAGCAAAGCTCAATGGGAAAGGAAGGGGTAAAGTGGTGAGGTTGCAGCAGCGACTAAGCAAGATATGGTGGCTAACATACGCAAATGAGAGCGAGAAGAAGCAAAGGAGGCGGTCATGAAGCTAGCAATGATCAAGAGGTGATCACGAACACCTACTTACGTCAATCATAACACGAAACCGTGTTCACTTCCGGACTCCGCCGAGAAGAGACCATCACGGCTACACACACGGTTGATGCGTTTTAATTCGGATCAAGTGTCAAGTTATCTACAACCGGACATTAACAAATTCCCATCTGCCACATAACCGCGGGCACGGCTCTCGAAAGTTTAAACCCTGCAGGGGTGTCCCAACTTAGCCGATGACAAGCTCTCGCGATCAACGAAGGAATAGACCTTCTCCCAGGAAGACCCGATCAGTCTCGGAATCCTGGTACATCAAGACATTTCGACAATGGTAAAACAAGACCAGCAAAGCCGCCCGATGTGCCGATAATCCCGATAGGAGCTGCACATATCTCGTTCTTAGGGCAACACCAGATGAGACATCCTACGAGTAAAACCAGACCTCGAGTTGCCCTGAGGGGGCCCCGCAGTCTACTCCGTTCGAACCAGCACTTAGACAAGCACTGGGGGGGCTAAAATAAAGATGACCCTCGAGAGAGCGACTCCCAAGGGAAAAATATAGGTGGTGGTGAGGCAAATGGTAAAAGTCAATGTTGGGCCTTGCTGGACAAGTTTTATTCAAAGCGAACTGTCAGGGGGGGTCCCATAAATCACCCGACCGCGTTAGGAGCATAAAATCCGGGAACATAACACGGTATGGCGGAAACTAGGACGGCAAGAGTGGAACAAAACACCAGGCATAAGGTTGAGCCTTCCACCCTTTACCAAATATATAGATGCATTAATAATATAAGAGATATTGTGATATCCCAACCAAAATCCTGTCCACCATGGAGAAATCTTCAACTTCACCTGCAACTAGCAACGCTATAAGAGGGGCTGAGCAAAGCGGTAACATAGCCAAACAACGGTTTGCATAGGAAAGGTGTCAAAGGTTAGAGGTTCATGGCAATATGGGATGGCTGGACAAACAGGTAATAGGTAGCGCAGCATAGCGATAGAACGAAGCAACTAGCATAGCAATGATAGTAGTGAGATCCGAGGTAGCGGTCATCTTGCACGAAATCCCGCTAGGAAGAAGAACGAGTCCATGAAGAAGACAAACGGATGTAGTCGAACGAATCCTCACAACTCCGGAACGAAACCGAAGCTATCGAGAGAAGCAAACCGGAAAGAAGCAAACAACATAGTAAACACACAAGCATAAGCATGTCATGATGCACAAACAAGTATGATGCATGTCCGGTTTAATGCGGCATGGCATGGCAAAGTGCAACAAACAACCCTACAAATTAAGTGGAGCTCAATATGCAACGAGTTGCATATTGACGGAACACCACATCAATTATTTAGTTCTCTCTTGTTTAAGCTACCCAACAATATTAAATGTTGATTAACATGGCAATGGGTGAAGCATAATTAAACCACCTATTTAGGCAAGTTTAAATGAGGCCGGAACAACAAGCAACAAGTCCGGAAAATCCCCATATGCATTTAGCAATTTAAAGCAAGCAACAATTTTAAACACTTTAATTGTTGTTATCATGATGCGGATGACATAAGCAAGTTATATGCAATTTTTATGAAAATGATGACAAGAGCATGTTATGAAGCATTTGGACACCATGGCGGAACAAAAAGGGTGCCACGGCGGTGAAACGGAAATGGTGCCACGACAACATTCCGATGATCCGACAACTCATCAAGATGTCGGTGCGAACGAAAGTGTGGATGTGCAGAACATGCAAAAGATGGTGGGGTGAGCCCGGATTCCGGGTTCCCATGGGACGGCGGCATGGCAAACGAGGAAGGAACGTGCAAGGACCAAACGGGCACGGAGCAAACACGGGCATCTCATACAACATGCATTCGGTCCACGGACGGCGTCTCGGGGTTATACCTTGAAGCGTTCAAAGCGGGGCGGTTCGCGTTTAAGAGAGGGAAGTAGTCGTTCACGGGCGGCGGTAGTGGTACATCTCGTGAGCGTTCACGGGCGTAGTGGAAGTAGTTGTACTCGTGTCGTGAGTGGGAAGTAGGCGTTAGAGGCGACGGTAGAGGTACTCGCGATCTTGGCGGCGGTAGTCGTACATGTCGGAGAGGAACTTGTCGTCGGTGTCGTGGTACTTGGGATCTTTGGACTCGCCGGTTAAGCTTCTTGCGGACGGTAGTGGTTCACGGTCGTAAACATCCGTGGTCGGCGTAGATGTACTTGGCGTCCACGGAACTAGCGGCGGGCGCACATGCCTCGGGTAGCGTGGTGGTGTGGTGAAACAGCAGCAGGAGTAAGCGGCGTTCAAGCGAGGCTCTGGCTCGGGAAAGGCGGCGCGAGGAAGGCGGTGGCGGGGACTTGGCGCGGGCGCTCTAGCAAAAGCAGCGCTGGCGAAGGCAGAGACAGCAGCTCCGGCGATTCGCTGTGAATCGGGACGAGGAGGCCATGGCCTCGGGCGCAGAACGAGGAAGGAGACGCGAAGGAACTCGGCGTCCATGGTGGCATCCATGGCGGCGGCACCGAAGTCGAGGCACAGGCGGAGATGACGAGCTAGGGCGGGCGAAGCAGATCGGGCGCGGTGCGAGGAAGGAGAGGCGGGCATCGGGTGCAGAGGCGAAGGGCGGGCCTGCTGGGAATAGAGGGCGGCGCTGTGAGCGAAGGTGCTCGAGGCTCCTCTCCTCGGCCTTCGGGCAACAGGCTTGGCGAGAAGGAGGCGCCTGGCGCAGCCGACGGAGGTGGAGGAGGAGGCGGCGAGGGAAAGGGAGAGGGGTCGCGCGAGGATCGGGCGCAGGGCTCGTCTCCCTGGCTCGATGCGTGGTGGCGGCGTGAGGGAAAGAGGGAGAGATGGGGATCGAGGGGAGGCTGGGGTTAGAGCTGGTGGGCTGCGGGGGATGGTTGGGCTTTGGGCGGGTGGGCCTTGGGAGCAAATGGGCGGCTGGCTGTGTGGGTGGCTGGGCGAGCTGCGGCAGTGGGAGGCCAGTTAGGCTAACTTCTCCTTTTATTTTCCTTATTTCTTCAACCAGAATTTAGGAGAAAAGAAAGAGGTGCTAGAGGTGGAATATTTGAGAAAAGAAAATATCCCTGAGTCTTGAGAATATGCAGAATTTGAATAAATTGGTTTGGCAATTTTAGAGGAAGAAAAATAATTCAAGTTTGAATTAAATTCAAACTTGAGCCATTTAAAACCTAACCAAAACAACTCCAAAATGGATGATATTTGTGAGAGAGGTATAAGGCATGGAGTAAGATCACCGGAAATAAATGAACATTAATGGAGGCACAAATAATGCCACTTGGCATGAAAGTCAAGATTGTGAGAAAGGAAGAAGTGATAAGGTTTGCATGTGGAGAAAGGTCTTGATGAAAAGATGAAGATACAAATGACCATAGGAGGAGGTGAAGGGTGATGCAAGGGGTGATCATGCATGAAACACACAATGCACATGATGAGCATGATGAAATGCAACATGATGCAAGGATGAATGCAACGGACAAAACAAATCACACGACAAATCTCGGAATACAAGGAAGGCATCTGGGCGTCGGTCTCGATGCGTTACAACACTCCACCACTATGAGAGGATCTCGTCCCGAGATCTAGGATGGCACCGGAGAGAAACAGAAGAGGAAGAGAGGATGTAGAACTAAGTTGCTTCTTCGACAAACTGAGTGAAACCATGAACCTTGAGAAGTTGAGCAAAATGAATGAAAGAAAAACAACGAAGATGAACAAAGTTGAAAACACTCCGTTAGAAAAGAGGAACAAGGGATACGACGAGAACCAAGAGGTTTAGTGATAAGATAGATATTGAAACCACTCTGGTTAAAAGGATAAGCAAGAAAAGAACACGATCCTCACAAAACGAGGTGAAGAGTGAAAAGAGCAACATCACAATGCCTTCGGAAGAAAGAATAGAAGATAGATCGTTGGGATAAATGGACAGAGAAGAAAATGACAACTTTTGCCACAAGTGAACTTGGAAAGCATCCTTGCAAAGAAGGATCGAACGGAGTTGTTGGAAAATCAACAACGAGAAGCACAAGCTTGTTGTGGGCTTATGGAAAACATCTCTAAATTATGAGGTGACAACCGGCCACTAACGAAAAACAATTGCTTGTTGAGATCAAAGAAGAGATGAAAACTTGTTTCGCCGAGAGGGTAGGAGAAAACTCGGATCATTGATAAACACCATAATAGCAACATTCCTTAGGGAAGGCTTTAGGTGAAATCTTTACCAAGATAACTCCAACAAAGGGATTGATGGATTTAAAATACCTCATTCTTGACAACATATGAATCATGAAACATGAAGGAAATTGTCACGAATGATATAATACCACCTCAAAAGATAAGTTAGAAAGAATTGCACTTCAAAATGCAA
The DNA here is from genome assembly GCA_021437245.1 of Aegilops speltoides. Classification (NCBI taxonomy): domain Eukaryota; kingdom Viridiplantae; phylum Streptophyta; class Magnoliopsida; order Poales; family Poaceae; genus Aegilops; species Aegilops speltoides. Next base: position 48,109 of record JAHHZJ010003200.1, read on the forward strand.
GATGAAGAATACTTGAGCTCCTCAAAACAAAAACATGTGTTGAGCACCATGTTTAATTTAGAGTGTAGCTTGGCGGGTCATAACTTCGAGAGAAACCTTGAAGAACAATTGAAGAATGAAGAGAATCCTTGATGAACCACCATGTAGAGCCTCAACGAAGAACTCCGGTAATAAAAGGATGATAAAAAGGAAGAGAAGTTGGAAACACAAGGTGAAGCCTTGCGATGATTTAGATGGAGCCTCGTGACGAGATAATGCAGAAAGCTTGGAACTCCGGAAAAGTAAAGATGAAGCATCTCGAACCGAGAATGTGATATGATGACCAACTCCGGAAAGAAAGATGAATCACTTGTAAACAAGAATTTATTCATCATGAATAATCTCTGTAAAAAGAATTGAGTCACCTCGAGGAAATAAGAATAAGATTTATTGTATGCTTATCCTTCATCAAATTTAATTGATGACAAGGAACGGATTTGGCATACTACTTATTCTCGTAGAAAGGATTAAAAGAGATATATCAAAACTTGAGAAGGTCTTCAACGAACCACCGATAGGATTGGAACAACAAATGAATTGATATGATGAACAAGGAAGAGAGATCTTGAACGAACCACTGTAAGAATTCAAAATGAAAGTAGCAAAGGCACAATTCACTGGGAAGAATTGGAAAACGAATGAAGATACTTGAGGGGATTTAGATGCATGAGAACGAAGCGATCATGAACTGATTAGAGGATATTTGAACGAATCACCGGTAAGATTTAGAGAACGATAGCTATATGCTGAGAATGAAGAATTATGACATGATGGCTTTCGGAGGAAAGAAATGGAAACAACTCATGAAATGCTCCGGATGGGTGAAAAGAATTCCCACAATCGAAAACAATTATGAGAGGATGGCATCAAGCTAGAACCATGAATCTTGAAGAGAATGGAGCAAGATTTAAGAGAAACTCTTCTTCGGTCTTCAAATGTTGAGAATGATGATGAGAACCACCATGAATTGTTGAGATACTCCGGAAAAATGCAAAAGAACAAGGTTGTTGAGCCAACAATGAAAAATAATTTGAAAGATCTTGGAGAAGGCATGTGACTGATGAAAACTCATTCTTACGTCAAACTTGGAGAAGAATTTAGGATAGCTCCATAATAATTAGAAGAGTCAGGTAAGATCCTGGGAAAAGACCTGTGGGTTAGGGCCCACTCAAAAGAAAACACCGTTGAACAATTTTGAAGAGAGATTGCACCGGTTGAATTAAATGACTTGAATGAGATACCAATCTCGAAAGAGCTTGAACAAATGCAGAGTGGAAACACGAATCTTTGAGATATCTTGAGCACTCCGGAATAACAAATAGCGAGAAGTAGAATGATTAAGAGGTGCATCGGTATGAGAAAGCATTAGAAACGAGGAAAGGGATATGATGAATATCAAAAACTTGATATGGATCCACCGGAGGAGAAACAACAATGAAGGATGATGAACTTGAAGCTCGTGAGCATCTTCACGAGGGATCACCGGATCAAAACATCGAAAGAAAAGAATGAAGAGACTTCACATAAATAAATGGGTACTTGATTAAAATAAATGAGTCCTTGAAGAAAATGGTGGTAGGGTGGGAAAACAAAGGCAACTTGGGACGGATGAAACAGACACCGTTGAGAAAAACTTAGATTTGATCTTGCAGATGGGAAAAATGATGGAATCCACTTGAAGAGAAGCACACCGGTTGGAAAGGAGTTGACATGACAAAATCAATGATCAAAAGGATTAGTATTCACATAGCAATATGAGAACACCGTTTAGGAAAGGTATGGATTCAACATTTGACATTTAAGCAACTCAAATACCAAAAATAAAACAAAACAAAGGATTTGGCTTGCAGAATAAGCCGGAAACAAACATATGATAGAGATTTACCCAATCCCATATCATGCATCTGTCGGAAAGATATTCTAGGAGCTACTTGAATTCCCACTGTAAACTCCGAAACTTTACGGTTATGCAATCTGGTGTTGGGGATACGAGGAAGCAATATATCTCACCCAAACTAGCAATCCCTACATCCATTGTATCCATCCGTCAACACATAACCAAGAAACCTTGAAATCGTCTACCTCAACCTTGAAAAGCATCCGTTATCTGAGTCATGGCAATACTCCGTACTCACCTCGATCTTTGGGTTAGCGGGGTTATCTCACCAACAAGCGCATAAAAGAGATTTAATATGTTGGCGTACTAAACTCGGTATTCCGAATCGCTGCGATAAAATTATGGCGACAACACCTCGAGCTCAACTCCCGGGACACCTCCACTAAAAAACCCTGGCGACGGAGGCACCAAGACAATGTTGTCATCATAAAACCATCGAACGATTCCAAAATACCAGCGTGATCCTAAAATTTTTTAGTGAAATTTGAGGAGAGAAGAGTCAAAACTTGTCGTCGGGAGACCTCACGAGGCGACAAAGGGTGATGAGTAAAAAGAATTCCTAACTCTCCGATATATATAATCCTAAATGACTCAAAACATTTTCTAGACACAACTCGGCCGCTAAAAGCGATCAGCGGTGGGGCTCCTAAGGTCGGGAAGGCTCGATTACCAACTTGCGCCCTCGATGCGGCTATATCTCCCACGTGTCGAGCGAATTAGAGGCATAACCGCATTGAAAGCAATGTCGCAAGTGAGGTAATCTTCACAGAACCCATGTAATACATAAGGGAAAGAGATACATAGTTGGCTTACAATCGCCACTTCACACAATTACATGAATAAAGCATTACATCATCCGGATACAATCAAGGTCCGACTACGGAACCAAAATAAAAGAAGAACCCCAAATCGACAAAAGGTCCCCGATCGACCCCAAGCTGGGCTCCACTCTTGATCAACTAGAGCGAAACAACACAAAGGGCAAGATCTTCATCGAGCTCCTCCTTGAGCTTGGTTCGTCACTGCTTTCGATAACATAGGCACACCAAACTGGTTTTGGAAGTATCTGGTGAGCCACGAGGACTCAAACAATCCCGTTACCATGGGTATCAAGACTAGCAAAGCTCAATGGGAAAGGAAGGGGTAAAGTGGTGAGGTTGCAGCGGCGACTAAGCAAGATATGGTGGCTAACATACATAAATGAGAGCGAGAAGAGAAGCAAGGAGCGGTTGTGAAGCTACCAATGATCAAGAGGTGATCTGAACACCTACTTCGTCAATCATAACACGAAACCGTGTTCACTTCCGGACTCCGCCGAGAAGAGACCATCATGGCTACACACGGTTGATGCGTTTTAATTCGGATCAAGTGTCAAGTTATCTACAACGGACATTAACAAATTCCCATCGCCACATAACGCGGGCATGGCTCTCGAAAGTTTAAACCCTGCGGGGTGTCCCAACAACCGATGACAAGCTCTCGCGATCAACGAAGAATAGACCTTCTCCGGGAAGACCCGATCAGTCTCGAATCCGGTACATCAAGACATTTCGACAATGGTAAAAAAGACCAGCAAAGCCGCCCGATGTGCCGACAATCCCGATAGGAGCTGCACATATCTCGTTCTCGAGGCAACACCGGATGAGACATCCTCTGAGTAAAACCGGACCTCGAGTTGCCTCGAGGGCCCCTTGATCTACTCGGTTCGAACCAGCACTTAGACAAGCAATCGGCCGGGGGCTAAAATAAAGATGACCCTCGAGAGAGCGACTCCCAAGGGAAAAATATAGGTGGTGGTGAGGCAAATGGTAAAAGTCAATGTTGGGCCTTCTTTGGACAAGTTTTATTCAAAGCGAACTGTCGGGGGTCCCATAAATCACCCGACCGCGTTAGGAGCATAAAATCCGGGAACATAACACCGGTATGGCGGAAACTAGAGGCGGCAAGTGGAACAAAACACCGGGCATAAGGCCGAGCCTTCCACCCTTTACCAAATATATAGATGCATTAATAATATAAGAGATATTGTGATATCCCAACCAAAATCCTGTCCACCATGGAGAAATCTTCAACTTCACCGCAACTAGCAACGCTATAAGAGGGCTGAGCAAAGCGGTAACATAGCCAAACAACGGTTTGCATAGGAAAGGTGTCAAAGGTTAGAGGTTCATGGCAATATGGGATGGCTGGACAAGCAGGTAATAGGTAGCGCAACATAGCGATAGAACGAAGCAACTAGCATAGCAATGATAGTAGTGAGATCCGAGGTAGCGGTCATCTTGCACGAAATCCCGCTAGGAAGAAGAACGAGTCCATGAAGAAGACAAGCGGACGTGGTCGAAGCGAATCCTCACAACTCCGAGCGAAACCGAAGCTATCGAGAGAAGCAAACCGGAAAGAAGCAAACAACATAGTAAACACACAAGCATAAGCATGTCATGATGCACAAACAAGTATGATGCATGTCGGTTTAATGCGGCATGGCATGGCAAAGTGCAACAAACAACCCTACAAATTAAGTGGAGCTCAATATGCAGCGAGTTGCATATTGACGAACACCACATCAATTATTTAGTTCTCTCTTGTTTAAGCTACCCAACAATATTAAATGTTGATTAACATGGCAAGGGTGAAGCATAATTAAACCACCTATTTAGGCAAGTTTAAATGAGTAGGAACAACAAGCAACAAGTCAGGAAAATCCCCATATGCATTTAGCAATTTAAAGCAAGCAACAATTTTAAACACTTTAATTGTTGTTATCATGATGCGGATGACATAAGCAAGTTATATGCAATTTTTATGAAAATGATGACAAGAGCATGTTATGAAGCATTTGGACACCATGGCGGAACAAAAAGGGTGCCACGGCGGCGAAACAGAAATGGTGCCACGGCAACATTCCGATGATCCGACAACTCATCAAGATGTCGGTGCGAACGAAAGTGTGGATGTGCAGAACATGCAAAAGATTGTGGGGTGAGCCCGGATTCCGGGTTCCCACGGGACGACGGCATGGCAAACGAGGAAGGAACGTGCAAGGATCAAACGGGCATGGAGCAAACACAGGCATCTCATACAACATGCATTCGGTCCACGGACAGCGTCTCGGGGTTATACCTTTGAAGCGTTCAAACGGGACGGTTCGCGTTTCGTAGAGGGAAGTAATCGTTCACGGGCCGACGATATTGGTACATCTCGTAGACGTTCACGGGCCGTAGTGGAAGTAGTTGTACTCGTGTCGTAGTGGGAAGTAGACGTTCCGGGCGACGGTAGAGGTACTCGCGATCTTGGCGACGGTAGTCGTACATGTACAGAGAGGAACTTGTCGTCGGTGTCGTGGTACTTGGGGTCTTTGGACTCGCCGGTCAAGCTTCTTGCGATGGTAGTGGTTCACGGTTGTAAACATCCAGGGTCAGCGTAGATGTACTTGACGTCCACGGAACTAGCAGCGGAGTGCACATGCCTCGGGTAGCGTGGTGGTGTGGTGAAACAGCAGCAGGAGTAAGCGGCGTTCAAGCGAGGCTCTGGCTCGGGAAAGACGGGCGCGAGGAAGGCCGGTGGCGAGACTTGGCGCGGCGGGCGCTCTAGCAAGGCAGCGCTGGTGAGGCAGAGGACAGCGGCTCGGCGGTCGCCGTGAATCGGGACGAGAGGCCATGGCCTCGAGCGCGAGAACGAGAAGGAGACGCGAAGAACTTCGGCGTCCATGGCGGCATCCATGGCGGCCGCCTTGAAGTCGAGGCACGGGCGGAGATGCGAGCTAAGCGGGCAAGCGATCAGGCGTGTTGCGAGGAAGGAGAGGCGGGCGTCGGGGTGTAGAGGCGAAGGGCGGGCTTGCTGGGCATAGAGGACAACGCTGCAGGCGAAGGTGCTCGAGGCTCCTCTCCTCGGCCTTCGGCTGACAGGGCTTGGCGAGAAGGAGGCGCCTGGCGCAGCCGGCGGAGGTGGAGGAGGAGGCGAGGGAAAGGAGAGGGGTCGCGAGGATCGGGTGCGGGGAGCTCGTCTCCTGGCTCGATCTGTGGTGGTGGCGTGAGGAAAGAGGAGGAGAGATGGGGATCAAGGGGAGGCTAGGGTTAGAGCTGGTGGTCTGCGGGGGATGGTTGGGCTTTGGGCGGCTGGGCCTTGGGAGCAAATGGGCGGCTGGCTGTGTGGGTGGCTGGGCGAGCTGCGGCACTGGGAGGCCAGTTGAGCTAACTTCTCCCTTTTTTCCTTATTTCTTCAACCAGAATTTAGGAGAAAAGAAAGAGGTGCTAGAGGTGGAATATTTCAGAAAAGAAAATATCCACAGAGTCTTGAGAATATGCAGAATTTGAATAAATTGGTTTGGCAATTTTAGAGGAAGAAAAATAATTCAAGTTTGAATTAAATTCAAACTTGAGCCATTTAAAACCTAACCAAAACAACTCCAAAATGGATGATATTTGTGAGAGAGGTATAAGGCATGGAGTAAGATCACCAGAAATAAATGAACATTAATGGAGGCACAAATAATGCCACTTGGCATGAAAGTCAAGATTTGTGAGAAAGGAAGAAGTGATAAGGTTTGCACGTGGAGAAAGGTCTTGATGAAAAGATGAAGATACAAATGACCATAGGAGGAGGGGAAGGGTGATGCAAGGGGTGATCATGCATGAAACACACAATGCACATGATGAGCATGATGAAATGCAACATGATGCAAGGATGAATGCAACGGACAAAACAAATCACACGACAAATCTCGGAATACAAGGAAGGCATCTGGAGCGTCGGTCTCGGGGCGTTACACGGCTGCCGCCTGAAGTTTGACCTCCACTATCCCGCCATCGACCGTGATGGATGTGCTCGAATCACGCCGCCGCTGACCTTGACGGCTGAGCTCCTCCTGTCTCCCGCAAAAGACCAAGGATTGACCTCCTATGATGCCGCCACCGCCCACCGACCCATGATTGACCTCTTCTCTGGTAGCCCTTGCCTAGACCACCGCCGCCATCTCTAGATGCGTACCGGCTGTTTTTTTACGGATATCCATAGAGCGGCTGTTTACACGGCATCACTGTAACTCAATTATATGTACATGGTAGTACATCACATACGGTTATGTAACGGCAACCGTGTCTCACCTATGTTGTCTTCTCACACGGTTTGGTGTGGAAATCGTGTGTGATGTTGTAATACCTAACACAACCGACATGTATAAATAGTGTGTTGTATACTCCAACATATAGTGCCATAAGTAGTTCCTGACCGTTAGCTTATCCCCACAGTTTCCCCATTTCCCCCAAATTTCTACATAGCCTCCAAATTCCCTCGCGTGGATATGACATTGGGGGAATGCGGGCGAGTGGCGATGATGGTTTCGGTGCGGCTGTTCCTGCTCGTATCGCCGCCGAGCACTTGCCTAAGGTCATCAGAAGGCAGGTGTACTACGGATCTGAATTGTCATATCAGGTTCCAATCTATCCCGATATTTTTTAGCATGTCCAAAGTAGCTCCTTGTTGAATCCGTCTTGGATTGAACCCCCCCCCCAGGAAAGCGATCTGTTGCCGGATCCGGAGCATGACTCAAGAGACCCACAACACGAGTTCGACTCCGAGTATTGCGCCACCGAGAAGTAACAAAAGCTGAGTTGTGTGCACGGGCACACTCCCGCTCGACGTGTATGCAATGAGGGATTCGACATTGGCAGGCGGTTTCTCAGTTGCCCCTTATAGGTTAGTGTCGGTGTCAAAACCGGCGGATCTCGGGTAGGGGGTCCCGATCTGTGCGTCTAAGGCTAATGGTAATAGGAGGCAGGGTACACGATGTTTTACCCAGGTTCGGGCCCTCTCGATGGAGGTAAAACCCTACTTCCTGCTTGATTGATCTTGATGATATGAGTATTACAAGAGTTGATCTACCACGAGATCGTAGAGGCTAAACCCTAGAAGCTAGCCTATGATGATTATGATTCCTCCTCTATGGACTAAACCCTCCGGTTTATATAGACAACGGAGGAGGCTAGGGTTTACACAGAGTTGGTTACGAAGAAGGAGATCTAATATTCGGATAGCCAAGCTTGTCTTCCACGCAAAGGAGAGTCCCATCCTGACACGGGACAAAGTCTTGAGTCTTGTATCTTCACAGTCCAACAGTCCGGCCAAAGTATATAGTCCGGCTGTCTAGATACCCCCTAATCCAGGACTCCCTCAGTAGCCCCTGAACCAGGCTTCAATGACGATGAGTCCGACGCGTAGATTGTCTTCGGCATTGCAAGGCGGGTTCCATCTCTGAATACTCCAAAGAAGATTAAGGATTGTGTCCTGCTCTGTGAGATAATTTCGGCACACCACCGTAGAGAGCATAACACTTCACAAATCTGATCTGCTGACAAATCTTTTTTACGGTGTGCCCTTACGCCGTGGCCTGGCCCAACACAAACCGGTTTTTCTTGGCCTGCCTCGATACATGTTTCGTGGCGGTTTCATTCGCACGCCTTGCCAAAGCAGAGATCATGTTCCCCTTATCGCGGGATCCTCCATCAATACGGGCTCGTGCAACCCCACGACGCCTGTTGTCATGACTCCATGTTTTTAGGTAAGTCCCAGGCGGTTACGTTGAGGACGCTTGATATTCACCCCCTTTATAGAGGGGCCGAGGCCTATCCCTCTTTTTTACCACGCTCATGCCTTTTTGCATCTCCAGTTCCAATACCCGAAGCCCAAGCTTAAGCACTTTGGATCTTCAATCATGTCTGGATCCAACCTTCAAGGCCGGTGGATGGCCTCCTCTATCACGGAGGAGGACATTGTGAAGCTTAGGGAGGTCAGATATCTGACCGTCGACATCAAGCACAGGCTTCCTGCTCCAGGGCAGGTCATCCCTACTCCCGAGCCCAACGAGAGCATCGTATTGGTTTCTCACTTCCTCCGCGGCTTAGGCTTCACCCTTGATCCCTTTGTGAAAGGGCTCATGTTCCATTACGGGCTAGATTTTCATGATCTTGGTCCGGACGCCATCCTTCACATCTGGTCGTTCATTGTCATGTGCGAAGCCTTCCTCCACATTACCCCGCACTTCGGCTTATGGCTCAAGACCTTCAATGTGACGCCAAAGATGATTGAGGGGCGACACGCGGAGTGCGGAGGTGCTATAATAAGCAGGAACACCGACGCCCCATGGCCAAGGGCTTCTTCCCGGAGGTGTCCGTTCTATGGCAGTAGAGGTGGTTTTACGTCACGGCTCCCAGAGGCACAAAGTGGGTGGCTACCCCCGACTTCCGTTTGGACCCTCCACCTCAACTGGCGTCATGGGACAATGTGGAACTGGATTGGGGGCCTGCTAATGATGTACCAACATTGCGGAGCCGCATTCGGGAGCTTCTTGAGAGGGACATTAGCCTTGTCAGCGTAATTCAGGTAATGCTAGTTCGATGGTTTTTGCCGTGCAAACGCTGGCCTCTCCGGATGTGGGAGTTCAATCCGGAAGGTCCGCGGACTATTCTGCACTTCTTCGGCATGATGCTTGAAGGGATGTGTAAGTTATTCTTCGGACCACAAGTAAAGTGTCTGGACACCACCGAGGATGCGGGCTTGAGCTGCAACCGCCCAGATACCCGAGTAAGTAACCCAGAAACCAAACACTTCATTTATATTTATCATAACATTATTCTGAAAACAATCCGCAGCCAGGAATGGCTCAGCAAGGCGGGGAGCGTAATTGCTACAATTGTGGAAGGCCCGGACACGATTCCAATGAGTGTACGGCTCCCCACAAAAGAAGAGAAGAATCACCTAAGAGGAGAAGTAGAAGAGAAGAATCACCACCAAGAGAGAGGAGTAGTAAAGATGATTGATATGAACAAGAACATCCCGGAGAAGCAAGGATTCGGAAAGGAAGGACAAGTCATCAAGGAGCTACACAAAACAAAGACATCAAGCTCATGTTGGTGAATGGGTATCCGGCTCCGACTCCGACAATCACTCCGAGAGAAGCTATCACTCCGACTCCGAATATACTCAAGATGAAGGTGTTGCCGGTCTAGCACTTGTGTCAACCAACTCCTACGACATATTTGATTCACCAAATGAAGGACTTGGAAGATGCTTCATGGAAAAAGGCCCAAAGGTATCACACCCCGAGTATGTTGATTTCAGTAGTGATGAAGATGACTTGTTAGGTGATGATGATTTACTTGTTGACAACTCTAGTGATGAACACTATGATGAAACATCAATTAATCATGCAAATCAAGATAAAACGAATGAAAATGATAAGGAGAAGATTGAGCTTCTAACTAAAGAACTAAACACTCTTAAGTTAGCTCATGAAACTATCTTAGAAGATCATCAAGAACTTTTAAGGACTCATGAGAAGTTACGCTTTGAAAAGCTCAACCTTGAGCAAGCGCATGAGTTCTTAAAGGCAATCAATGATGATCTTAAGTGAAAAGTTCTTCTTACATTGCCAGCGTTTACTCTTATCTACTTACATGCCTCAATTCAAGTCTAGTAACAAGAACAAGAAGGATTCTTCCTCTAGTAGTAACAATAATCATGCTAAATCCAATGTTGTTGCTTCTAGTAGTTCTCTTGGTTCCACTAATGATTCTCTTAGCCAAGTTACACTTGAGCAAGAAAATAGCTTATTTAAGGGAATTATAGATAAAGGTGTTTACAAGAGCCTTCGGGAGTAAGCAATTCGAGGAAATTGTACGCAAGCAAGGAAGGCACCGGAAGAACCAAGGTCTTGGTTTTGAACGAAAGTTCAATGCCAATGGAGTTGAGTGGGAAGAAGATCAATACCCCAAGACAAAGTTTGTTCCTCAACAAGAGAAGTATGATCCTACTTCCTTCAAAGGGACACAAGCTCAAGATGATCTTCCACCACAAGACCACAAGCAAAAAGGCAAGGATAAGCTTCAAGAGGAGATTGATGCATTTGAAGAAGCTCCTAAGGCCCTGGTCAAGTGGGTTCCCAAGACTACATCAAGTTCTACTTCATCAAGTACGACTACAACTCCAAGGATTCCCATCAAGATGATGTGGATCCCGAAGAAGAAGAACTAGAGAGTTCTTGAGGGTGACTTCGCCAACATATTTCACTCTATCATATTGGCAAGAACAAGTGCAATCAACTTCCACATCTTGCACTAGTTCAAGGAGTCACAAACCCTCTTGTTGGTAAGACAAGGAAGAAGGTAACCTAATGCTTTCATAGACATCATCCTGTGTGTGCATCAATCTATGTCTATGGATATCCTTGTTTGTTCCTTGTGGGACTAACCCGTGTAGGTATTGAAAGTGCAACTCACTCCAAAGGATTGCTCCAAATGATCAACTTCAACATTGAGCATCCACATCTTCAACACCTACATGAAGTCATCATCGACAAAACCCAAGGTTAGTTCATCCCTCTTAAGGGGGGATCTCACATATAGGGGGAGCTTTACTCTAAGAATTGAGTCAAAGCAACTCTAATGGTGTGAACACAACAATGCATTATGTAAAAGTGGCAACCCCACTTGAGCTTAAACGATGAGTATGACCTATGATAAAATGTTCTCATTTGACTCTTAAGTCAATATACTCATATATAGATGACCTAGTCATCGCCAATTGCTTGATAGATGCTAGAATTGGTTGTGCATGGTCTGCCACATATTTCATTTGCCATTTTATTGTGTGAGCATGTTGGTTACATATTTTACTCATTCGAGGACATCCACTTGTTGTTTTGATTGCTTGGTTCCTTTTTCTTTTGCCAAGTTGATGGACAAGAATGCCTAAGAACCTTCTCTAGCTATCTATGCTTTTCCTGACTCAAACTCTATTCATGCTACATCACAAAATTTGATCAAGTCAGATTCGAACCACTCTATGTGAGGAGCACTCGGAGTCCCCGATTCGTCATAGACTTAAACTTCCAAAGCTTCTTTGTGCGTTTCGGTCAGATCGATTCCTCGATTTCGGTCATACCGAGATCACTAAGTCGATCTAGGTTTTCGATCTCGGTGCAACCGATTTGAACTTTTCGGTCACACCGAGTTGTTTATGCTTGCTTGCGATTATGCATCTCGGTGCCACCGAGTTGTTCCACTCGGTCACACCGACAGGGTCAGGCTATATATATTCACGGGTCAAATTTTGGAAATTTCCCCGAACTCTTTCGCCCGCGCTCAGCCTGCTCTGCCTCCCTAGGTCTCCGGATCGTCCTCCTCATCGCCAGTTGCCTCCCGCCGCTAGTCTCCGCCGCCATCAACGGGAATCGTCTCCGCCGTTGCCGCCGTAGCAAGTCCATCGCTGAACTAGGGTATGGACTTGGTCTTTGCGCTATTCCTAACTCCAAATCTCTAGCACATTGTGTTGCCATTAATCTTACCACGATTGAGATCGTCTTATCCACCGAAAACACTCGTAGATTAGAGGTGAATTGAAAATTTAGGGTTAGGTTTCCACCGAAATCATCTCGGACCAATCGAGTTGTAGAACTCGGTACCACCAATTCGGCTAAGGACATTGCACATGTGATTCTCGGTCTGACCGAGGATTGCAAATCGGTGTGACCGAGTTCAGGACTTTGTGAAACCCTAGCAGTCTCGGTGCCACCGAACTGTGACTCAGTCTGACCGAGTTCACTAGTTTAGGTTCCAAAAGCCGCTTCGGTATCACCGAGTTTAGAAATCGGTAGATCCGAAATGCTTTCTGTGGAAAACTAAAACTAAGTTTTTGACTCAGTTTTTTTGCAAAAACCTCTGTATTTTGTGATGCTCATCTATTCTACCTCATCTATATCTATTCACGAGTGCATTGTTAGTGTTTGCAATATATCCGATCAAAGTGACGGTCGAGAACAAGTCGAGGAGCAGGTTCGGATGAGTGAGGGCACTAGTCCCTCTAGCAGCTATGATGAGGGTAGCGAGAGCACACCCGACAACTTGCCCAAAGGCGATCACCGAACAAGAAAGAAGAGAACCTCAGATTCTGAGGATGAAGACTATGTGGCTGTTGAGGATGAGGCCACTTCCAAGAAGAAGGTGCTCAAGAAAGAGTATGGCACAGCTGCTGCCACTAAGCCAGGAATGCAAAAGAAGGCACCTGCAAGAAGGATTCCAACTTCCAAACCTAGGAAGGTTGCCACTGGAGAAACCATGAAATTCACCCTTGAGTCAGAAGATGAAGCTGTTGGTCAAGACAAGAAGAAAAAGAGAGTCAGAACCACTACTGCCAAGGTCCTTGGCAAACCCTCTATGAGGAGAGACTATGAAAGGAAGAAGAGGAAGAGATTGCTGCACTAGCACCCAAAGCTCAAAAGCTTATGGGTGATGCCATCAGGTCAGGGGCTGCTTCATCAAAGCCCAAAGAAGCTCCCAAGGCAGTTGCTCCAAAGCCCAAATCTGCACCCAAGAAGAACACCAGGAGCATTCCTACTAGAGAGAAGAACAAGGCCCCCGTGCCTGAAGCTGCTGTTGAAGAAGAAGATGATGAAGAACATGTCTTGAGGAAGTTGAAATCCAAAATTCCAGATCATAATGATGTTCATCCTGTAGCTGAGGATATGAAGCTGAGGAAGGATGCAGGACTCAGGCAGTGGAGATTGAATGATCCCTATGTAGTCAGGAGGAGAACTGCTGTGGACTACAGGTTCCACACAAAGGAACAATAGTTGTTCTATGAGATAGTGCTGCTTGACAATAAGCCAATTGTCTGTGACATGAGATGGGTAGACTGGGAGTACATCAGGAAGAATGAAGAGCATTATCCATGGGTGTATGATAGTTTCAATGCTTGTGGAGTGGACGGCTTTTTTGGGCAGAAGCTCACAAAGTGGAATGATGAGCTTATTATGCAGTTCTACTCCACAGCTCACTTCTACCCAGATGGAAGGATTGTCTGGATGTCTGAAGGTACTAGGTACCAGTCATCAGTTGAAGAATGGGCAAAGTTGATCAATTCACCTAAGGAAAATGAGGATGACTTGGATGTCTATGCCAAGAAGAAGAAGGATCACAACTCCATGGCACACATGTACAGAGAGATCCCAGATGCTGCTATTGAGACTCACAAGTTTGGATCAGTACACTATCTTCTGTCAGGATTGCCAAAAATCAACTCGATCCTCAGGCACACTCTTCTGCCTAGATCTGGAGATCACAAGATGATCAGAGGCCATGCCATCAACCTACTTCACATATTTGATGTGCCTCAATAGTTCAAGGTCATGAGCCTCATAGTGGAAACTATCAAGAGGACAGCTGCAGATCAGAAGAGAAGTTGTGGGTATGCCCCACAGATCCAGGAGCTCATCAACTCCAAGATGGGCACAGGCACATACCTCTTGGACAAATAACACATGCCTGTCTATCCAGATTTTGAGGACAACACAGTGGTGATGGATGAAGATTAACCATCTTCTGTGCAAGCACAAGCAAAGAGGGAGAAGACAAGGACTGAAAAGGCTGCAAAGATGCCAACCATTGATCAGGCATCTCAGTACTTCTTGAAGAACAAGCAGGAGCAGCTTGGCTACTTGATTGCCTCCACTCTGAGGATTGAGAAGGGACTGGCCACCCTGACTCAAAACCATGAGAGCCTGGAGAGGATCATGGAGCAGAAGTTCTATGACTTGGATGTGAAGGTCACTGAGATACAATCATTTGTTGAGCAACTTCAGGATGACATGCAGGAGAGGAAGGGCAAGACTACTCTTGATCGTTTTCAGAGTGCCCGGGGCGGAGATCAGCTGTAGTGCCTATTACAGACACCAGAGCCACTTCATCTGCACCAGCTACAGCTTCTTTGCAACCAGCTCCAGCACCTACTCCACCAGCTCCATCCACATCTACTGAAGTCTTCGTCCAAGGAGCCATCTCTACACCACCAAGACCAAGCCTGAGAGTCGATTTAGTGCTATGCATTTTCTATGAACTTTTTGGTAACTTGTTGCCAAAGGGGGAGAAAAATGTATAGATCATAGGCTTCGAGAGAGAGTGTTGCTTTTGTTCTCTCTTGTTCTGGTGGTTGAACTTTATTTGCTTGTTTGAGATACTTTATGCGTTTGTGAGATACTTGGATGATCATGTGTTTGATCATATGCTACCTTAATGCTTATTGGATGACATTATCCTTTTATCCCTATATGATCATTCACTTTGCTTGGTGATTAGTGCATTTATTTAATTATTATCATTTTGAGCGCTCCACCAAGATGTATGTGACATGGAAGAGTAACTCATGATCTCAACTCATTGTGCATTTGCAGTCCAAAGCAAATCTCAAACTATGCACAAATTTAGTTACATTTCACATACTTCTCAAAGCGACAATGTTTTTCAATCTTATTATCATCTGTCGAAGCTTTGATCTCTATGTTGTCATCAATTACCAAAAAGGGGGAGATTGAAAGTGCAACTATCCCTAGGTGGTTTTGGTAATTCCTAACAACATATAGCTCATTGAGCTAATGCTACTTCAAGTTAAATATTTCAGGAAAGCTCAATGATTGGCATGGCACTGATGAGAAAAGTGGACCCCTCAAAATGCTAAGGACAAAAGGATTGGCTCAAGCTCAAAGCTCAAGACTCTACATTTTATATTTTAGTGATCCAAGATCACATTGAGTCTATAGGAAAAGCCAATACTATCAAGGAGGGATGAGGAGTTGCTTAATGTCTTACTTGCTCAAAATGCTTAGTGATATGCTCCAAAGCCCTCAACTACTTTCTCATATTCACATTTGACCTAAACCAAAAGTCAAACTCGGCCTCACCGATTCTTTCTATCCGGCGCCACCGAGTTCAGATGTCATAGCCACTGCCACAAACCCTAGGAAAATCAGTCTCACCGATAGGGATCTCGGTCTCACCGAGATGGGATTGTAATCTCTCTGTTTCCCTTCGTAACGTTTCGGTACCACCGAGATGAGCGATCGGTCCCACCAAAATTGCAATGTAAACTCTCTGTTTCCTTTTCGTAACATTTCGGTCTCACCGAAATGAGTGAACCGGTCCCACCGAGTTTACCTGACCAACTCTCTGGTTAGCTTATTACCAAAATTGGTCCCACCGAGTTTGTGTAATGGGTCTCACCAAGATTACGTTATGCCCTAACCCTAACCATATCAGTCCTACCAAGTTGCATGTCGGTCCCACCGAAAATCCTAACGGTCACTAAATTTGCTGAATTGGTCCGACCGAGTTTCTCAATTTTGTCCCACCGAGATTGGCAAGTTGTGTGTAACGGTTAGATTTTGTGTGGAGGCTATATACCCATCCACCTCCTCTTCATTCATGGAGAGAGCCATCAGAACGTGCCTACACTTCCAGCATACATTTTCTGAGAGAGAACTACCTACTCATGTGTTCAGACCAAGATATTCCATTCCTACCATATGAATCTTGATCTCTAGCCTTCCCCAAGTTGCTTTCCACTCAAATCTTCCTTCCAACAAATCCAAATCCTGTGAGAGAGAGTTGAGTGTTGGGGAGACTATCATTTGAAGCAAAAGAGCAAGGAGTTCATCATCAACACACCATTTGTTACTTCTTGGAGAGTGGTGTCTCCTAGATTGGCTAGGTGTCACTTGGGAGCCTCCAACAAGATTGTGGAGTTGAACCAAGGAGTTTGTAAGGGCAAGGAGATCGCCTACTTCGTGAAGATCTACCAATAGTGAGGCAAGTCCTTCGTGGGCGACGGCCATGGTGGGATAGACACGGTTGCTTCTTCGTGGACCCTTTGTGGGTGGATCCCTCCGTGGACTCGCGCAACCGTGACCCTTCGTGGGTTGAAGTCTCCATCAACATGGATGTACGATAGCACCACCTATCGGAACCACGACAAAAACATCTGTGTCTCCAATTGCGTTTGAATTCTCCAAACCCTTCCCTTTACATTCTTGCAAGTTGCATGCTTTACTTTCTGCTGCTCATATAATCTTTGCATGCTTGCTTGAATTGTATTAAGATTGCTTGACTTGTGCTAAGTTAGCTAAAATCTGCCAAAGACTAAATTGGGAAAAGGATAAGTTTTATTTGGTCAAGTAGTCAAATCACCCCCCTAGACATACTTTAGATCCTACAATGACCGTCACATTGGATCTCACTACTATCATTGCTATGCTAGTTGCTTCGTTCTATCGCTATCCTGCACTACCTATCACTTGCTTATCAAGCCTCCCAAATTGCCATGTCAGCCTCTAACCTTTTCACCCTTCCCAGCAAACCGTTGTTTGGCTATGTTACCGCTTTGCTCAGCCCCTCTTATAGCGTTGTTAGTTGCAGGTGAAGTTGAAGATTGCTCCATGTTAGAACAGGATTATTTTGGGATATCACAATATCTCTTATTTAATTAATGCATCTATATACTTGGTAAAGGGTGGAAGGCTCAGCCTTATGCCTGGTGTTTTGTTCCACTCTTGCCGCCCTAGTTTCCGTCATACCGGTGTTATGTTCCATGATTTTGCGTCCCTAACACGGTTTGGGTTTATGGGCCCCTCTTGATAGTTCGCTTTGAATAAAACTCTTCCAGTAGGCCTAACATTGGTTTTAAAATTTGCCATAATAATACTTAAACTAAATAATAAATTTGCATAGGGCGTCATGGACCAGGGATTCTTTTCTACATATAGGGCGGGGCCAGCGTGTCAGGACCCCGACTCAATGCCACATCGATCTAGCATGTAACACCTCATATCACTTTGCGGCCTCACGCACGGTATTCCCACGGGTGTCGCCTTACCTTTGCCCGGGACCGTTTAGCCTTTTGGCACACGTATATGCAGTGTCGCTAGCATCCATATGATAAGGAGCCGGGCTGACATGGCTAGTTGTAAACCAAAGTGGCACAAACCTACGAGGACAGAGCATTCATGACCCGACATCGAGCGTGTCGGTCATCGGTGAGTGAATCCAGGCTGTAGCTTTGGGCTAGCAGACTCGGTGAACCGGGCTGTAGCGAGCTAGCAGGACTCTGGTATTCATCGGGTGACATTTCCCGAAGGACAGACACGAGAGCGAAGAAGGACACATGCCGGCCAGCCTAAGTGTTAGGAGCGGTAGCAAGCTACCATGGCTCGGTGGAAACACTAGGAGACATTTCGGTAAGAGAGACTACTAAGGATAAACAACTAGATAGTCGGATCCCACACATACCAAGCATTTCAATAACATACACACAATATGCTCGATATGTGCAAATACAACATGGCATCACAACATGACTCTCGACTCAAGTATTTTATTCAATAGGCTCAGGAGGCGAGATATTACAAACATGGGTCTCATGACCCAACATTGAAACATACAAATCAAAGCACATGCGGAAGCTAACATGTCCGAGTACGAGACATCTACAAATGGAAAAGGCTTAGCAGACGACTATCTACGAGATCTGCCGAGGGCACAAGATCGTAGCTGAGGTAACAAGCTAAGCGTCGAAGTCCACATGGAACTACTAAGCGAGGTGAAGTCTCTCTGCAAAAAATATAAAATAGGCAAGCGTGAGTACAAATGTACCCAGCAAGACTTACATCAGAACTAACTACATATGCATCATTATCAACAAAGGGGTGGTGGAGTTTAAGCTGCGACAAGCCAGCTTTGACTCGGTGGCTAACCTGAACTACAGCGCAAGTAACTCTTTTGGGGTGGCGCACGAGTCCACATATTCACCATATCAATACACCACTATGGATCGAACCCGTCTCCCTCACGAGAGCGCCATCCATAGCACTCACGCTTATCTTGCGTATTTTAGAGTATCCACTTTCACTTGTCTATGAACTATGCAAGGGTCCAAGTTTCCATATCCGAGGAATCCGGCTATTGAATAGACAATGATAACCCTGCGGTGTACTTCTTCACACACTTTTCGCCACTTATCGCCTGTACACGTCATGTACCTCGGCAACCTTCAAGCGGAAGCTGGGCGAGGGAGTCGGCCACGACCTACCTAAACACTCAAGTCTCTCGTCCAGGTTTATCGCCTATTCGGGTTCCATCCGCAAGGAGATCCGGCCGGGGTGTCGCTCACGGCCCCAAGCGATGTGTGCGGGGTTCCCGAGCCCACCATCAGGGTGCCACTCGGTACACCAGGCCACGTGTGCCTAGTCATCCCAAGCCCACCTGCCGGGTGCCACTTGAGTAGAAAAATAGCACTACCTACAAACACGAAACTAGTTGCAACTCTGGGACAGAGAACAAGGGTGATTAAGAAGCCGAGAGGGGCACTTAAGCATTCCAATGCGTGGTAGTGCTGTTCATGGATCACAAACACAGAACTTCAGTTCACGAGGGCGGCTGCAATGAGACAACCCACCATGTACTCCTACATGGCCTCTCACGCTACCTTTACCAAATCGTATTCACACACTTAGCTCTCAACGGTAGGACATATTCACACACCTCGACTCATCCCGATGAATCGGACTGACTCAACTCTAAGCAATAGCGGGCATGACAAACAAGCATGGATGAGTAGGCACATCGGGGCTCAAACAACTCCTACTCATGCTAGTGGGTTTCATCTATTCTTGTGGAATGACAGGTCATGCAAAGGATAAAGGGTTCAGCTACGCAACAAAATGCAGATGAATCGTTGTTGTCCTAATGCACGATAAAAAGAAGCAGGAGGCGAGAGAGTTGGATTGTATCGGAATGAACAAGGGGTTTTGCTTCACAGCACTACGAAGATAATATAGTTCTTCATCGGTGTCATCGAACTCGTCGTCGGAACCACGTCTATCGAGAGGGGACAAACACCGGCAACTGAGAAAGAACACAATCAATGCGATGCTACAATATGATGCATGATCATGACATGGAGATATGCTGTGATTTAAGCTAATGCAACTAACAGCAAGTTAAATGGAGTTGGTTTGAACCCTAGGTTCAAATTCAAACTCCACATGTGGATATTCAAATGCCATTATTTGTTTTGCCCAATTCAGCAACTATAAGTTGTTCTAACATGCATGAAAACAGTACAGATGGATAGATTGAGTTTTTCTGATATTTTTTCATATATAATTTATTTCATTTGGAGTTACGGTTGATTTTATATGAATTTTAGAAGTTTGGAATATTTTCTGGAATTTCCTGATTTATTTTAATTCCAGAAAATAGTTAATTGCGTCAGCACTGCATCATGCTTGTGTCAGCAGGTCAACGGTGCTGACCAGGTCAAACCTGACGTGTGGGGTCCCACGTCGATGTGAGGTTTTTGAGGTTAGTTTAATCCTAATTAAAAGGTTAGTGGCGTTGGGGCCCACTGTTAGTGTCAAGGGTTAACTAAGTGGTGATTAGCTTAAGGTAATCACCTGGCAGGTCGGGCCCACACGTCAGGCCGGCGAGGTTAACGCCGGCGACCTCTGGCCTTGGCGGCGTCCGCGATTCAAGCCACGAGGGCGGCGTCGGAGAGCACCGGCGTGCTTGAGCTCTCGAGCATCTGATGGAAGCGATTAGGGAGGCTGAGGGTGGCGGAGCTCGCGGAGCGGAGGCTTCGAGGCGGCGGCGAGGGGCACGGCCGGCGAGAGGGGCTAGAGGCGCCGGAAGAAGCGAGAGAGGGGTTCGATGGCGGGGCTCACTGGCGGACTTGCAGGGCTGCTCGTTGTGGCGGGATCTGTTGAGACGAAGAAGCGGCGATGGCGTCTGCGGCGGCGGGCGAAGCGATGGCGATGGCGGCGCTCGGGGCTTCTGCGTCCGTGGCTCGGCAGGGGAGGTAGCGAGCGGCGGCGGAACTTCTGAACCTGAGAGAGAGCGAGGAGGCGGTGGCGGCAGCGGCGAAGTGGCGTCGGCTGCACTGGTGCGTCACGAGAGGGTGTGAGAGGAGAGGAGGAGCAGGGGAGAGTGAGAGGGGGTCAGGCGGTGCGTGGCGTCTCGAGTCGGCAAGTGGCAGGAGGCAGGAGGAGGTGGAAGCGAGGAGGTGGCAGCGGAGTGCTTGCAGGCGACACGCCACAGTGCCGATGAGCACGAGGAAGAAGACAGAGGAGGCCAGGTGGGCTGGGCTGGCCAACTAGGCCGGCCAGGCCGCACAGGAATGGGCTGCACAGGGAGGTAGGCGCTAGGTAGGTTCCCTTTTCCTATTTCTTTTTCTATTTTCTGACATTTGTTTTTGACTTAAAATAAATACTAGCACAATTATAAAAATGTTGAGATTCCTTGTGACCATTGGTTATAATATACCAGAGGCCCTCACCAATTTCCAACATTTTTGGAGCCTTCAAAATATTTATATTATTTTAAACAGCTCCAATTCAAATACATATGGGTTCATTCAAAAATCCAAAATGTTTAGCAAAAATGTGCATCACCTCTGGTTGTTGTTTGCAACATTTTCCAAAGACCATGGACATTTTGAAAAGCATTTTGGGTTAATTGAAATTCCATTTTTAATTTGCACCTATTTGAATTTGCTTTGGTGCTAGGGTTTGAAACATTCCCCATTTCAAATTCATTTGGAACTTAAACATGATGCACAAAGCAAGCCTAGATCATACCAGAACTAGGGATGTGACAACTCGCCCCCACTAAACAAGAATCTCGTCCGAGATTCAAGCGTGAAGTAAGATGAAGGGGAGCATAAACTAACACAATTTCCATGATCTAACTTGCACTTCTTGAAGATGTTGATTCATTGCTTCAAATTGATCTTGACATCTTTGCTCGCGAAGTCTTCATCCAACACGAAGATGACAGAAAGAAACTCTATCGGAAGGGATCATGAAGCTCTTCATACCAGGCTAATGGCAATTCACAAACAATGATTTGAAGAAATTAAAAGTGATGGCATACTCAGTTTTGGAAACGAAACTATGGTTATAGAATAATCGACAAATGGAAGGAACATTCCAATTGATACCGTGAATATAACCCAGTAACTGAGCGTGCTCTCAAGAACTTGAGCATTTCCATAGTCATCAAGGTTTTACCAACATCCGTGGAAAGTATCCTAGCAACACAACATACTACCATGATGAATACCGGTGGAAGATGCAGATGCAAAGGAAGATACCACCTTCTCAAACTTTACCTTGACTACACCAAGGAAACAAAATCTGGAGGATCGACCGAGAGACATTTAGCACTCCGCTTTTAATGTTCTCCTTGATGTGCTAGTGTAACCATTCATAGATATGGTTTGATATCTAGAACATCAAGTAAGGGTCGGACTTCGGAAACACAAAAATCCATAAGGGACAGCTAGGGAGTAAATCCTACGAAATCCTCATGGGGAGGTGGCCAACTTCTTCAATCAAGATATTACAATAATAGGTCTTAGGAGGTGTGTTGGCCACGATATCCACTTTACGGTTATCGCGAGACCGATATTATAGTTCTTGGGAAATGTTCCAACCATCATATCTGCCTGAGATTCAGATCTGGTTGGTGTCAGAATAATTCAGACTCATCGAGTCTAGAAAGTAAGATGAAAGTTTGCAACACAAATCGACGAGATGACGTTGCGAGATTCTCGGGAAAAGAACTACGATAGCAAGCTCCAAGACATGAGCTGGTTCTGCTACAAACATGTGAACACGTTGTCCGAGACAAGCATGACCACACAGTAGTCTTATAATAAAACACTACCGAGCTCCGGTGGGGAACCATCATCGAGGATATCGAGTCCTTGCATAGGGTATACCCTTAAGAAGGAGCTTCTTCTCCTTGAACAAATCAATCAGTGGCTTGGTGTACCAGGAGATACATGTGGAATGGAGGTAGCGAGCCTGTCAAACCACAGAATACTTCGCACGTATGCATGACTAATTTGGGTGATTCCAAAGGAAGCAACATTGACTTTCTCGAATTCACGGCGGCAACTTGCATCAAATGCACATGAATAAGAGGAGGTCACTTCTTTCATCCAAACATATGCTTCATGCACGGGACATGAAGATAATGCTTATAAAAGTTTCCAACACTAGCTTGATGTTCAACATAAATCATGGAGGAGACAAAATCTGGCGATGGGCTCAACGACAACTCATCGAAATTTCCATATCCTTTGGACTTCCACCATTATGTGAACAATGTGATAGTATTGGTGGACCATAAGATATAATGGTGTATGCTCGAGGATCAACCACGAGTAAGACAACATTATGAACATCGTTGGTTACGATTTGATTTGACGATAGCCCATACTCAAATCAAAGATTGGGTAAGATGATAGGTCCATAAACTGATCACGGGGTCAATAGATGAAAATACCATCTTTCTTCAACACACATACAAGATATCCCTTGGAATGAAGCGAGTTGGACAAGCTTTTATCTTCCAACTCTCCAAGTTGAATGTATAAGCAACCAACTAGCTCGGGGGTATCAACACGGACTCTTGGAGAAAGGGTGGTTTATAGGAATAAACCAACTTGATCACGAGCTCAACATAGCGGTCAGGTGACAACCTGGTAATACTTCCAAGAAGATATTCGGAACATCACGAACCACCGATATGTTACTAAGCTCGAGAACAATCTTGCTTTTCAGGGCAAGACGATATGATCAATAGAGCGAAGATTTGAAATAATCCTAACTCATCGATCGAGGAGTGCACCAGGAGAATGGACTAGGTAGCACAATCAATCTTAGAATGATGATTCAATAACCAACATGCTAAGAATGAAGTTATTGTCCTTTAACTACCAAGCAACAGAGTTGCTAGGAGTATTGAGTTCACACATCACGATTCACTTGTCGGCACTCCGGCTGCAACAACACGGAACCGAGGAATGAATGAGGATGGCAAGAAGTATCACTACGTCAAGAATTCACAAGAGATGGTGCAATTCTCATGACAATCCTGACGTAAAGAGGGTAACATTCCAAGGTGGAACAGAATAAAAGCTGGGTTGGCATTTTGATCTACGGAGCACAACTATTTCGACCCAATCCTGGAAATGGATAAGGTAGTGGAGTTTGTTTCTCCTAGTCATTCCGATTAGAATGGCTTGACGGACCACAGGAGTAATGGCATCGATAAACAAATGCACGCATACTCTTGACTATCAACTGATAGATGAAGGCCGGAATACAACTAAAGAGGGGACAACTCAATGGAACATACAATTTTCTGAGTTGTGGATGCATGGACTAGCATGTCGAACGAATTCAACATATTTCTTCTGGATAACCCATGCAGAAAGGTAGAACTGGCAGATTCAAGATATAGAATCGAGAACTCATCAGAAGCACTCTGATTGTGATCTTTCGATCAGCGAGGAACTCCTGCCATAAGCAGTTCATGGTATTTGGAAGAACGATATACCACGAACCTCGAGAACTATCACAAGGTTACTAATATCCTAAAGGAACTAGCAAACACTATCAACACGAGGTAAGTAGGGTGAATCTCGGGTTCAAAACCCAGGAGTAGAATACCTACTAACTAAATGGCATCACGGGATGCTTTCGAGAATGATGGCCAGAATCATCACACTGGGAACACAAAGCATGGCTAAATTACTAGATGATCCTCTAAGACACCTAGGGTCATAATAATAATTCCAACATATATGTCGAGGCAATAGAATACCTCAACTCAGCATTTAGTGTGATTAATGCGCCAAAGGAACATCAAAACCGGAGGGAAAAGATTTGCAAGTGCATCAGTTGTTTAGAAACACAGGATGACTCGGACTGACATAAGCGGTGTAAATGCTCAAAATGATTGGATACATGCTACAAAATGGTGGCATAGCCACTCCGAAGCAAAATATCAAGGTTTCAAGATCAACAGTTATGAACATACGGAAGTAGTAAAACTGAGCTGAGATTTGAAACTAACAATTCTATAAGTCTATGGTTTAGTAACACGTCATCCTGATAGATAGATGAGAAGGCCTAGTTCTTAATCCCCGTAGAAGAGAAGAGGATAACTTAGATCAGAAGGCCATGAGGTATAAGAAGTAAAAAGAGCCTTACGTTCCATTCCCACAATCAATTCCCCTATATATAACTAAAGCATTTCTAGACTCAACTTCGACCAGTTTGGCTTGGTAATCCTCTGAGCGATCAAGCTCGATACCAAAGCTGTCGGGACCCGACTCAATGCCACATCGATCTAGCATGTAACACCTCATATCACTTTGCGGCCTCACGCACGGTTATCCACAGGTGTCGCCTTACCTTTGCGGGACCGTTTAGCCTTTTGGCACACGTATATGGCAGTGTCGCTAGCATCCATATGATAAGGAGCCCGGGTGACATGGCTAGTTGTAAACCCAAAGTGGCACAAACCTACGAGGACAGGCATTCATGACCCGACATCGAGCGTGTCGGTCATCGTGAGTGAATCAGGCTGTAGCCTTTGGGCTAGCAGGACTCCGGTGAACCGGTACATGGCGGGCTAGCGGGACTCGGTATTCATCGTGACATTTCCCGAAGGGACGAGACCAGAGCGAAGAAGGACACATGCCGGCCAGCCTAAGTGTTAGGAGCGGTAGCAAGCTACCATGGCTCGGTGGAAACACTAGGAGACATTTCAGTAAGAGAGACTACTAAGGATAAACAACTAGATAGTCAGATCCCACACATACCAAGCATTTCAATAACATACACACAATATGCTCGATATGTGCAAATACAACATGGCATCACAACATGACTCTACGACTCAAGTATTTTATTCAATAGGCTCCGAGGAGCGAGATATTACAAACATGGGTCTCATGACCCAACATTCAGAGCATACAAATCAAAGCACATGCGGAAGCTAACATGTCTGAGTACAGACATCTACAAATGGAAAAGGCTTAGCAGCCTAACTATCTACCAGATCCTGCCGAGGGCACAAGATCGTAGCTGAGGTAACAAGCTAAACGTCGAAGTCCACGTGGAACTACTAGCGAGACTGAAGTCTCTCTGCAAAAAACAAAAAATAGGCAAACGTGAGTACAATTGTACCCAGCAAGACTTACATCAGAACTAACTACATATGCATCATTATCAACAAAGGGGGTGGTGGAGTTTAACTGCAGCAAGCCAGCTTTGACTCGGTGGCTAACCTGAACTACAAGCGCAAGTAACTCTTTTGAGGTGGCGCTACGAGTCCACATATTCACCATATCAATACACCACTATGGATCCGAAACTGTCTCCCTCACGAGAGCGCCATCCATAGCACTCACGCTTATCTTGCGTATTTTAGAGTATCCACTTTCACTTGTCTATGAACTATGCAAGGGGTCCAAGTTTCCATATCCGAGGAATCCAGCTATTGAATAGATAATGATAACCTGCAGGGTGTACTTCTTCACACGCTCTCGCCACTTATGCATACACCGTCATGTACCTCGGCAACCTTCAAGCGGAAGCCAGGCGAGGGAGTCGGCCACGACCTACCTAAACACTCAAGTCTCTCGTCGGGTTTATCGCCTATTCGGGTTCAATCCGCAAGGAGATCCGGCGGGGTGTCGCTCACGGCCCCCAAGCGATGTGTGCAGGGTTCCCGAGCCCACCATCCAGGTGCCACTCGGTACACCAGGCCACGTGTGCCTAGTCATCCCAAGCCCACCTGCGGGTGCCACTTAGAGTGAAAAATAGCACTACCTACAAACACGAAACTAGTTGCAACTCACAGGACAGAGAACAAGGGTGATTAAGAAGCCGAGAGGGCACTTAAACATTCCAATGCGTGGTAATGGCTGTTCATGGATCACAAACACAGAACTTCAGTTCACGAGGGCGGCTGCAATGAGACAACCCACCATGTACTCCTACATGGCCTCTCACCGCTACCTTTACCAAATCGTATTCACACTTAGCTCTCAGCGGTGGGACATATTCACACACCTCGACTCATCCCGATGAATCGGACTGACTCAACTCTAAGCAATAGCGGGCATGACAAACAAGCATGGATGAGTAGGCACATCAGGGCTCAAACAACTCCTACTCATGCTAGTGGGTTTCATCTATTCTTGTGGAATGACAAGTCATGCAAAGGATAAAGGGGTTCACTACATGACAAGTAACAGATGAATCGTTGTTGTCCTAATGCGATAAAAGAAGCGAGCAGGAGCGAGAGTTGGATTATATCGGAATGAACAAGGGGTTTTGCTTCACAGCACCGAAGATAATATAGTTCTTCATCGGTGTCATCGAACTCGTCGTCGGAACCACGTCTATCGAGAGGGGACAAACACCGGCAACTGAGAAAGAACACAATCAATGCGATGCTACAATATGATGCATGATCATGACATGGAGATATGCTGTGATTTGAGCTAATGCAACTAACAGCAAGTTAAATGGAGTTGGTTTGAACCCTAGGTTCAAATTCAAACTCCACATGTGGATATTCAAATGCCATTATTTGTTTTGCCCAATTCAGCAACTATAAGTTGTTCTAACATGCATGAAAACAGTATAGATGGATAGATTGAGTTTTTCTGATAATTTTTCATATATAATTTATTTCATTTGGAGTTACGGTTGATTTTATATGAATTTTAGAAGTTTGGAATATTTTCTGGAATTTCCTGATTTATTTTAATTCCAGAAAATAGTTAATTGCGTCAGCTCTGCATCATGCTTGCGTCAGCAGGTCAACGGTGCTGACCAGGTCAAACCTGACGTGTGGGGTCCACACGTCAGTGACAGGGGGGGTTTAACAGGGTTAGTTTAATCCTAAATAAAGGTTAGTGGCGCTGGGGCCCATTGTCAGTGTCAGGGGTTAACTAAGTGGTGATTAGCTTAAGCTAATCACCTGGCAGGTCGGCCCACGTCGGGCGGCGAGGTTAACGCCGGCGACCTCTGAGCCAGCGGCGTCCGCGATTCAAAGCCACGAGGCGGCGTCGGAGAGCAGGCGTGCTTGAGCTCTCGCGCATCTGATGGAAGCGATTAGGGAGGCTGGGGTGGCGGAGCTCATGGGAGCGGAGCTCGAGGCGGCGGCGGCACGGCCGGCAGAGGGGCTAGAGGCGCCGGAAGAAGCGAGGAGAGGGGATTGACGGCGGGGCTCACAGCGGACTTGCAGTCTGCTCGTTGTGGCGGGGGCCTTGGAGAGACGACAAAGCAGCGATGGTGATCTGCGGCGGCGGGCGAAAGCGATGGCGATGGCGGCGCTCGAGGCTTCTGCGTCACGTGGCTCGGCGGGAGGTAGCAGAGGCGGCGGCGGAACTTGCGAACTGAGAGAGAGCAAGGAGGCGGTGGCAGCAGCGGCGAAGCGGTGGCGTCGGCTGCGCTTCGAGTGCAAGCGAGAGAGGTGACAGAGGAGAGGAGGAGCACGGGGAGAGTGAGAGGATCGGGGTGGCTGCGTGGCGTCTCGGGTCGGCAAGCGGCGAGGAGGCAGGAGGAGGTGGAAGCGAGGAGGTGGCAGCGGAGTGCTTGAAGCGACACGCCTGAGTGCCGATGAGGCACGAGGAAGAAAACGAGAGGAGGCAGGTGGGCTGGGGTGGCCAAGCCCAGGCGGCCAGCCGCCAGAGAATGGGCTGCATAGGGAGGTAGGCGCTAGGTAGGTTCCCTTTTCCTATTTCTTTTTCTATTTTCTCACATTTGTTTTTGACTTAAAATAAATACTAGCACAATTATAAAAATGTTGAGATTCCTTGTGACCATTGGTTATAATATACCAGAGGCCCTCACCAATTTCCAACATTTTTGGAGCCTTCAAAATATTTATATTATTTTAAACAGCTCCAATTCAAATACATATGGGTTCATTCAAAAATCCAAAATGTTTAGCAAAAATGTGCATCACCTCTGGTTGTTGTTTGCAACATTTTCCAAAGACCATGGACATTTTTGAAAAGCATTTTGGGTTAATTGAAATTCCATTTTTAATTTGCACCTATTTGAATTTGCTTTGGTGCTAGGGTTTGAAACATTCCCCATTTCAAATTCATTTGGAACTTAAACATGATGCACAAAGCAAGCCTAGATCATACCAGAACTAGGGATGTGACACAGCGCTGATGGTGTTGGTCCCTAACGAGAGCATTGTGCGGGGTGGGTTATTTTGGCACCTGTACGCGTAGCTCATCCGTCATGGCCTGAGACGAGATAAGCGCGGCTACTATCAGGTTGTCGGTACGTCGGGAGGTTTTGCTGGACTTGTTTTACCATTGTCGAAATGTCTTGTGCACCAGGATCCCGAGTCTGATCGGATGTCCCGTGATGGAGGATTATCTTCGTGGATCATGAGCTTATAATGGGCTAAGTTGGGACACCCCTGCATGGTTTAAACTTTCAAAAGCCGTGCCCGCGGTTATGTGGCAGATGGGAATTTTTAATGTCCGGTTGTACAGAGCTTAACACCAGATTCGAATTAAAATACACCAACCGCGTGCTTAACTTTGACGGTCTCTTTTTGAGAGGGTCGAGAAGAGAACACAGTGGGGTTATGTTTGAACGTAAGTAGTTCAGGATCACTTCTTGATCATTACTAGTTTGCGACCATTTGCGTAGCTTCTCCTCTTATTCTTGTACTCGTAAGATAGCCACCATATCATGCTTAGTCGCTGCTGCAACCTCACCACTGTCCATTTCATACCCATTAAGCTTTGCTAGTCTTGATACCCATGGTTATGGGATTGCTGAGTCATGTGGCTCACAGATTACTACAACAACAGTTGCAGGTACAGGTAATGCGATGATCATGACGTGAGAGCGATGCTTGCTTGCTTTGAATTCTTCTTCTGCTTCATCGTTCAGGGGATAGGTTCCAGGTCGGCAGCCTGGGCTAGCAGGGTGGATGTCGTTTGAGTTTTTGTTTGTGTTTCATCCGTAGTTGGATGTAGCTCTTATGTATGAGTTTGTTGTATTGATGTGGCATTGTATGCCTTTTGTATGTATCCCCAACTATTATGTAATGGTATGATGTAATGATATCCACCTTGCAAAAGCGTCTCCAATATGCACTTCTATCCTTGGTGGGACCTTCAAGATCCTTTAGGATAGGGTCGCATATTGGGCGTGAGAAGATGTATCTCTGTTTATTTTCCTTTGCCTGACTCGGGAGGTTGTGGGATCCTTACTTTCCTTAGGTACATCTGCTGGATCACTGTCGCATCTCGTATGAGTGACTGATATGACTGGGGATACATGCTCACCATATATAAGAAGGATATGCCACCGATCACTCGATCCTTGCGGTAGGCATATGTTTTGACTGAATTGTACCTCTAACAAAATTATTGCAAGTCTGGTTCTTGAGCGGTACTGCCATATATTGACAACTCTTCATAAAACCTCTAAGGATGGTGCAATATTGTGGTACTGACGCAAACTGAATGGCTTACAAAAGAAGCCATCCGAGTAGCTTGCTGAGGGAGGCTTGTTAACTTCTGCTCAAATCTGTAATCTGGGTATTGTGCATAAGAAGGCTCTATGGCTTACATGCAAAGCTGGGTCTGATTATTGGGTGGGAGAAACCTGAGTTCCATACTTAAGAAGCTTCTCCTCGGTTTGCTTGTTGAGAAAAAATCATTTCAGCCTGTCCGAAGCTTTTACCGAGGTATCTTGCTGAGAAAGACCGGGTATCATGGGCCGGAAATTGTTCACATATCATGTTGAGGAAAAAATAGAGGAGCCTTGCATAATAAATTTCTTTCGATAGCGTGTGGAAGAATATTGGGTTTCTTATATCCAAAACTTCATACTGATATGCAGACTGAAATCCATACACATGCCCATAATATTCTGAGGTTGATTATTTGCATGAGAAAAATGGTTCGACTATCTTCCTTGAGCATCTCACATTCTGAATTTATTTCGGATGATAACATATTTCAAGCATCATGCATTGTTGAGTTAAAACTTTGTATATGATCCATACCTCTGTCTGAAAATATATCGTTGGTCTTGTACCTGACTTGTCTTTCTGCTGGCTGGATCATAACTGCTGTGAAGATTTGGTACTGATGGGGACTTGATGTTGATAATCAATCCAATACACCATTGGTATTCTGAGCAGATTTTAATACCATAATGCAGTTGACGGGGTAGACCATAATGTTTAGCTGAGCTTCTTCCAAATATTTGAAATCCGTATTGCTTCTTCAAGTCCGCTGTTAGTGGATGGGCAATTCTTTATAGGGGAACATAATGTAACGCCGGGGCCCAAAAGAAAGAAGCAAAAGAAAACTCAACTAAACAAAAGCACACAACAACAAACAGTTCACACACAATCAATGTCACATATTACTTCTAGTCACACATTATGCATGCCTACTTAAGCACACAAATCTCACGGGGTCTTCGGTTCTACGATCTAGCATGCTATGACGATGTGCACGAGGACGAATAAATGTGTGGAAGAATTGGTGTAAACAGCGCTACACCAAGTGCTAGCTTAGCCAGATAGCAACCTGGACTAGCTCGGAGGTGAGGACGTACTCGGTAATCATGCAGTGGGACACGACGGTCGCAACTACATTATTATCAAGCGGACGGAAAAGATCCGTACTCGTCCAAGAAATAGGATAGCGGGGAAAACTGAGGCTGCTGACATTACCCTTTCTTGATAACTAATATCATTAAGGGTTGCCAACATGACAAAATAAAAGAAGGATCCGGGATAGAAGCATGTCCATCACCGAAACGATAGGCGGGACTGAAAAAAAGACATCGGTGCGATACCTGAGCACTATTTTTGCAAACAGTGTCGGGATCACTTGGCATCACTCTGCTGGGACAGAAATGACACCAAACACCGAAAGAAAAAGGAACTGGAGAAATGCAAAGGTTGAGCTATAGTGGATCCGAACCGATGCCAGCTACACTCACCAGATAAACCGTTAGTACAAATACTAAGGCTATATGCATGCTATGCAACAAACAAATGCACCAACCAAATGCAATAAACAAGACAGACTCTATACTACCCATTTCTACCAGCTTCTATCGCTCGCGCTGACTAGGGCATCCTATAGCTAGACCCTGCTCTGATACCAAGCCTGTGGCACCCCGGCTTAGAGAAACCGGAATGCCCCGTATTCCAGCCCAAAGATCGAGGAGAAATCTCTGGAATACGACACTGCTTGACATAGAACAAATTAGCTCTTATTACAAGAATAAATACAAAGGTCTGATGTTACAAAGTTTCACATCAGCACGATGATACTACGCCTACGATACTACATTTGCTCTATGCTAGCAGCGGAACAACTCTTAGCAGCGGAAATCTTCTAGCAGCGGAACAACAACGAAGGTGGTGAACTCCACTCCGCAAGGGACTCTGGCTGGGACATGATCTAGCTCGCACGAACAGAAACCACGACAAGCAATCAAGCAATCACAGCATCACCTGCAGTCTGGCATGACACGCCAGGTCGGTACATTGAATGTACTTGCAAGCTCACAACAACCAAAAACATCAAGGCAAGACAACAACATAGCATTAAGCAGGTTAATTAAATTAATAGCTACCATGATACAACAACAACTCCTAAGCATGAAATGAAGCTACTACAATACTGATAAATCACCATCTCTCAAATCGTGATCCTTATGGCCATCACAACCACAACCAATATTTGGCCTCAAACTGTGATCCTTACGGCGATCACAACCATGACCAATAAATGGCCCGTGATCCTTACGGCGATCACAACCACGACCAATAAATGGCCCGTAATCCTTACGGCGATCACAACCACGGCCAACACTTGGCCCGTGATCCTTACGACGATCACAACCACGACCAATACTTGGCCAATCTGTACTGCTCCAAATATCCACATATCCATCACCTATAAGTCATTCCGTCATGTGAGTGTTGATCGAACGGTGTGACCTAGTACAGACCCATGCGCATGACCGAGGACGCGGCTATCGATAGATTAAACACACACACTCTGCAGAGGTAGCACATTGTACCCACACCACGGAACCCATGGCCTCGCACTCCCATTCGGGTGGACCAACGGCGTTCCAACAAAACCGATCTACTGCCATGACACTCTCCTGGCCACTCTGACTCACTCCCCTCTGGGCTAAGTCATGGGTGGCCCCGTGTCTACCACAAGACACAACAACCACCGTCGTGGCCCGTCCCACACGGGGACACGCGTGCAAAAACTTAACAACAGGCTCACAAGGTTATGCCTGCTTACCGGGCCAGGGTACAGCACGCCCATAACCTTCCCTAGTTGGAGGCACCGGCGAGAGGCACGACAATAGACCGCATTAGGGCTGTCCCATACCGACAAATTTGGTTGCACTGGAAAAGTCCGGTTCGGCGGCACCTGACCAACTTAATGACGGAATTTATCCCCAAAAATATAACCATGATAACTGATACTCCGATGTCAACTATCAAACTATAATCCAAGTCATAGCAATATCCAACAAATACTCCAAGCATAATATCATCATCTCAAAATACTCCAAGGGTAGCACAACACTACTATCATGATGAATCTGACAACAATAATACTACTACTCCAATATGCAAGAACAAGTTATCCAACTATGATCCACATCATCTCCAAAAATAATACTCCAAGCAACAGAATAATCCAAAGGTAGCATGACATCCAAAGTAAAACTCCAAAATATACTAACAGATATCATCCTGAAACAAACATAATACCAACCACTAATACTCCAATGGCAACATGATACTCATCAACTACAAACATAACTCCTAGTAATCCAAACAATAGCATGGCAACAACAAGATCAAAATAATACTCCGAGAAAATACCATGCACAGAGTCATGTTGCTAAAGCAATATTTTAAACAAGTTCAAAATGAATTAAACCATGTAACTACATTACAGTGATGCAAATAGAGGGCGTGGCTTGCCTGGGGTGGAAGAAATCACTGGGAGAAAGTGCGAGAAGCTCGCGGAAAGAATCGCCAGAAATCGTTCTCTCTTAAAGGGGCTGATTAAGGACAGGGGCAAAATGGTCATTTTCAGTATGCCGAAACATAATGAAAGAGACACCAACAGAAAGGGCTCGACGAGACGAAGAAGTAGGCTTTGGAATCACCTCATTTGGAGTTACGGATAAAAAGTTATGAGGGGTTGAAGTTCAGGGACTTTTCTGCAAAAATAATATTCACAGTCGGGTCCCTGGCGGATAAAGCGAAGCATAAAGTTAAAATACGCATTGATCGGTGAAAGCGTAAAAGCGAAATCGCTTTCACTTATCGGCGTGGCGGGGTTGGTCAGCGTGTGGTGCGCCGGTGGGGTCGGTGGCGGGTCCATGGCGGGCAATCACTTAACCACGTACACGGGTCAGCGCCTGTCTGGTGACAAGCGGGGCTGCGGTCACCAGTGGCGAGGGGGCGCTGTCTCCTTCCTCTCCTCGCTTCGCCCGACGGAGGCGGAGGGCGAGGCGAGCTCGGTTAGGCTTACTGTGGCTCAGCCACCTCCCGCGGCGTGCGACCTACCGGCGTGATCAGCGCGACTAGGCGGATCCATCCAGACAGGTCACGGCTGCCGAGGATCACCGAGAGAGGCGGGGCCTAGGTCACGGTGGAGGGGGC
Organism: Aegilops speltoides; assembly: GCA_021437245.1. Classification (NCBI taxonomy): domain Eukaryota; kingdom Viridiplantae; phylum Streptophyta; class Magnoliopsida; order Poales; family Poaceae; genus Aegilops; species Aegilops speltoides. The sequence goes on from JAHHZJ010003200.1 coordinate 82,432, forward strand.
TTCGGGTGGAGTTGGGCTCGCGACAAATGGAGCTCCGACGAGGGGGGGAGGACCTGGGGATGGTCGTCGGAGTGGTAGGGATCTACTGGCGGTGGAAGAATAGAGGGGAAGGCTGGGTTTGACCGAATTGAGGAGGGGCAGAGGCGGCGGCCATGACGGCCATTAAGGGCTCGGGAGCTCCTGGAGCTCAGTGGAGAGGCTGGGGAGGGATAGAGGAGGTGCAGGAGCCTGCTGGTGTGCTCGAACGGCTCGGGGAGGCCATTTATAGACGGGGCGAGGGGCACGGCCTCGGGTGCCGCCGGGCACGTCCGGCTGAAGCTCTGGCGACGGCTAGCGAGCACGGGAGGGCACGGGGAAGGTGACGAGCACTGATGCAGGGATCACGGAGGGGTAGAAGACGCCGGGGAGCACAGGAAGAGGCCGAAATGAGCTCGGAGCCAAACGGAGCACAGTGCACCCGTGGGCGTTTGGCGGCGTCGGTGAGTGTCGGTGAGAAGCAGACGGAGGAGAGGGTCGAGGGAATGGCGACACGCTGGGAAGCCCTTGGACATGCTCACGCGCCAAGACGACGAGAGGGGAGGGCCCGAGCAAGAAACCATTCTGGGCGCGGCCATTGCATGCCAAAGCGGTGGTCACTGCGCAGACTGGCATCAAGAAGAGCCAAATGGCTGGCCAATGTTGTCTAGTGGTAAGTCCTTCGAATGGTGGTTTCAACTGCGGTGGTAGATCGATTAAAACTGCTATGGTTAAATGGTTATCACCCTCTGAAGTTTACTGCAGTAAACTTGGGTGAACACTGGTGATCAACAGGAAGGGTTTTGGGAGCAATGGAGTTGTCTGCGAGGTTGAGGTAAAGAAGGAATTTAATCCTGGTAAGTTTGAGGAGAAATGGACCAATAATGAATATAGTTGCTTCACAACTGCATTTTTGGTCCAGAAATGAAGATCAGCAAGATGCACTCACATGGAGTGTCAACTTGAGCTCAAATTGGGCAAGGCTTGATCATTTGGACATATGAAGATGCTATAAAAAGATCATGCCAAATGGACAAGTCAAAATGGCACTTGCTTCACAAACATCATTTCTGCCCAGAAGCTTGGAATAATTTTGGTGATCAAATGGCTTATTGAAATGATGCCAAATTGGGTGGAGAGAAGTTGTATGGGTATAAGAATGATCTGGTAGTTTATCAAGATTTTTGAAGCAATATAAAATACACTTGCTTCACAACCTGAAAATATTGCCAAAATCAAAGATTTACTCCTATGCTCACATAGATGATTGGATAGGGCTGAAAATGGGCGGAGGGGGTTAATATGAGCACATTAAGGAGTGTGCAAAAGTTCAACTCATTTGGGGAGTCCTAGTTAGTACTTCCTTCACAAAGCCTTCTGTCTGACAGAAACTTTGAAAATTCACTGAGGAAGATTGGCTAGGCAAATAAATTTGAAATTGTGCATGAGGCAATTATTTGGACATATAAACATGTACAAAAATGTTGGGTGCCACTAGGAAAAATATAGATGACACTTCCTTCACAAAGTGCCATTCAGGGCAGAATAGAAAAAGGAATATTGGGGAATTATTTTTGAACTGGCCAAGGCAATGTTTGGGCATATTTGAGCTATATATGACCCGAAGGAATTATGAGAATTAATTGGGGATTTTCGGATGGACAGAAATATAGGTTGCTTCACAACCTAGGGCAGACAGGGTTATTCCTTTAATGAAAAAGGAATTTTCCCTAGAAAAAGAATCTTAGGGTTTGGTCAAGGAGTGACGTGACATGATCTTTGGCAAGGTTTTGAGAATGATGAGCCACTTGGGAGGAGGAATGAGGATGATTTCCCAGGTGACAAGGCCACAGAACCACTCCAAAAAGAAAAACAGAGCAAAAATCAAAAGAGAAAAAGGGCCAAAATCCAGGCTGTTACATCTAACACTTTTAGAAGCAACTTTTATTGCCTTATTGCACCGATACAACTTACTTGAAGGATCTTACTCAATCCATAGGTAGGTATGGTGGACTCTCAAAACAAGATTTGGGTTTAAGGGTTTTTGGATGCACAAGTAGTATCTCTACTTGGTGCGGAATTTTTGGCTAGCAAAGATAGGGGCAAACACCACATGTTGAAGGATCTACGACAATATAGCTTCTATGTGAATATGAACAAACCTAAATCATTGCGTTGTCTTCCTTGTCCGACATCAACAATTTTGGCATATAATATTTTGGCGAGTGCTCACAATCACAAAAGATTTCCAAGATAGTGTATTTGCATGTGAATCTTCTATTCCCTTATTAATTCTTTCATGAATTGCATCATTGACCAATTCTATGTTTGTCAATCTACAATAAAATTTTCTACTTATACTTTTCCTTATGTGATGTCATTACTTACCATAAGATTAGCTTATGATCTTTTTAATTTATTTCCTTTATTTTTATTGAAACATGAAAGTAAAGAAAGCAAAAAGCAAAGTAAACTTTATATATCTCGCACACGATTACAAAGATAGATCACTAAGCAAACTCTCAAAAGAAAGGATCGAACTAAACTTTTATTCATCTAAACCAAAAGATAACTATGGATCGAACTAAGATAAGTAAAAGCAAAAGACAATGGAGGTGATACGATACCGGGGCACCTCCCCCAAGCTTGGCGAAAGCCAAAGTGAGTTCTCATACCCGATACTCAATTTTCTTCTGGTGATGAAGAAGGATGTGGTGGTGATGAAGCGGTGGCGATCCTGTCCTTCAGGATCAAGAGATTCTCCAATCGATGGATGACGCTCCGGAGGAAGATGATGTGCTCTTGATGCAGAATATTTTCACAAGTGAGATATTTATTTTGCACACGAACTGATTCAATGATCCGAAAGGCTTCAATCTCAGTGGGGCTAAGCTGAGCATAGTAAGGTGTAAGAATATCTTCTTCTTCCTCCTCAGCAGGCAGTGCTTGCTCGACCACCGTCATTTGATCTCCGGTAGACTCCTTGCCCTTGTCCTCCTTGGAGGCTCCAACAGGCTCTTCCATCTTCAGCTCGATCTTCATCAACCAAGCTGTGACGCCCGGATATTTAAGCTACAGTAAGTCCACACTAATGACGCCAAGTCATCATCATTATGCAAAAAAATCAATTAAGAAATATTTCAAACTCAATTCAAATTCAAATTGCAAGATAAGTTTTCATTTCTTCAAACTGTCAAATAAAAATGTTCGTTGGGTTGCAAATATTCACTTGTTACTTTTCATGCATAAACATTATTTGAGTTAATAAATCGCCTCTAACCTATTTAAGACAGGACCAAAACAATCCCATTTAGCCCATTTACTTTTATGCAAAATTCAAGTGAGTTCAACTAAGCTCCAAACTTTTTATGGCAAGGCCAAATAATGCATTGCATTTATTGGCCAAGTTCCATTATCTGCAAAAGTCATTTGATGGTTTATTTAAATGCAAAATTGTTTTGTAAAAGAAAAGGTAGAAAAACAGAAAATAGAAGAAGGCCTAAAACTACTTCGCCACTGGGCGTAGCCCAACAGGCCGTTCCAGCCAGCCCAACCCCCACCCCGGTCGGTCGCCCTGTTCCCCCGACCAGTCGCTACAGGGGCGAGCCCCGCCGGACCAGCCCGTCGGCGTGGGTGAGGGGATAAGGACCGTCCCCGCCTCCTCGGTCCTCTCCCCTACTCCACTTCCCCCACTCCCCCAGATCCGCCTTCCCCCCTCGTTCCCCACTCCTCCTTCCTCCCTTCCGCTCCGGATCACCTTGTCGGGCGTGTTCGTCACCAGCCACTGGCCGCGCCCACCGAGCTCCCCAGCGCTTGAGGATGTGTCGGGCTGCCGCGTCGTCATCGACAACGTTGGCTACACGGACGGGATCCAGCTCAGAGCGCCTGCATCGCCGCCACGCCTCGTCTTCTTCCTCGGCTCCAACGCACTCCGCGACGGTTCCGGCGCCAGCGAGCCTTCCCCGAGCTGCCTTTTACACACCTACAGGCTCCCGGTGAGCCACGCGTCCCCTTCCCTTTTCTCTTCTGCTCTCGTTGCCAATCGTCACCGTAGCCGCCGCCAAACGTATCCCCGGTCGATGCGCTCACCGACCCGTCGTCGCACCCCCAGCATCGCGTGCACGCGCCCACAGGTCCCTGCGCCTCGCCCTTGCCCTCGTGGCCGTGTCCGCAGTCCTTGCTCGTCCGCGTGCCTGCGCGACTGCGCCCTACTCGACCCGCTCCGGCGACGCCCGCACAGCCCCACGACCGCTGCTCCCTGATGCTCACCTCCTGCGCTACTGCAGCCCACCGCCGTCGCTAGCCGGCGCCGTCCACGCGCGCGACGCCGTGCCCAGCACTGCTCGCTGCTCCCCGCGCTGATGCTTTGCTTGCTGCCGCACTCCTGCTTCTTGCCTTGCCAGCGCTTCTCTGCCTATACTACTGCTAGTACTGTAGCAGCGCTAGCTAGCTTTTTAATTTCTACATCGAGTAACCCCCTTGACTGCCCCTAAACTGCGGCTAAACAACTACTAACAGGGCTAAAGAAAATATGAGTAGAAAGTATACTTGACAAACTCCATTTCATCCCACTGCACCATCCATTTGATGCAGGGAATAAATCCTATGAAAATCACAAAATGCTATCTTTTGTTAGCAGAAAACATCACTGTGTGTGCGTGTGTGTATTCTGTGTGTAGTGGCCGGCCGGCTCTCCGTTAGCTAATTAGTACTCCTACTAGTTAGTCTAATCAGTGGTTACGTATAGTGCAAATGACAGGTGGACCCCCCCTCTAAATATCCACTTAAAAAGAAAATGCAAGATATTTGTGAATGACATCTAGGCCCCTTCAACAGTTTTGACCAGTCAAACAGTTGACTGTTGACTGCACTATTGACTGAGTCAACCGGGACCCCCTGGCCCAATTGTCATCATCTATGTACACTTCTGTGTACACATAGCTGGGTACACGTAGCATTTCGTTATTTATTTTTAAATTAAAATAAATTCCAAAATAATGTTTAAATCTTTGAAAAATCATAGAAAATAATCTGTAGCTCGGCTGAACAAGTTCTCTACATGAAAGTTGCTCAGAATGACGATACGAATCCGAATGCGCGGTCCGTTCGACCGCCACACGTCCCTGTCATATCAACGTCAAACATTTCCCCTCCGGTTCATTTGTCTGACAGACGTCCGGAACCGGGAAAACTTTCTCGGATGTTTCCCCTTCGCCAGTATCGCCTAGCGCTGCATTAGAACACTTTTAGCCCCGCTTATTGTCTTGTTATGCATATGTTTGCGTGTATTCTTGTTTCTTCCCCTCTTCTCTTGGTGAGACCAGAGGCCGATGTTGATGTCCCTGTGATCGACTACATCGACGACGACCCTTCTACCCCTTTCAGCGGAGCTTCCAGGCAAGGCTCCCCTTGATCATCCCTATATCGCCCATTCTATACTCTCCTGCTTGCGTTAGATTTTGCTTCTGTTATTGTTTGCTCCTATTTTGATGCATAGGCTGCTTTTGTAACCAGCTCATTGTACCTTACCTGCTTATCCTAAACTGCTTACTATAAGGTTGTTAGAGACCCACCAGTGACCCCCACCTTGTCGTTGTTGCCCCTGCTTCATCTTCGACGACTCGATCAACGTGATCGATGACCAGAGCCTGACACCTCACATCACATCACGCCCCTTTAGTTGCTCGACTCTGCAAAGCTACTATCGAGTCTTGGGGTGATCCTCATAACGCACTCATGATAATTACGTAGTTTAGCTATTCGATTAAGTGGTCATCGAGGGTGATTCCTCTTCGCCCATTCCGTCTGGCTCTCGTAGTTCGACACCTCAAGTGTGAACCTCGAGGTGGTCCTCTTCGTTCACCATGATGATTACATTGAGTGGAATCCACGGGGTGATTCCTCGGGTTTTCCTTGATGTTTGGACACCGTTTACCTTGACTTTACTTGAGACCATTGTTGAAGTCGATTATTACCGAGGGTACCGCGAGTTGATGTGAAAGTCGGGCGGGCCGTGGAGCACTGCGAGTTTTCCACATGGCACGGTAGGCGATCTGGGCCCTTCTTGGTAAGTCCATGAGGCAGGCGGCGACGGGTCACCTTATCGTGAGTCTCTGCTTTCGTTTCGCGAACCCCAATGCACTAACGGGTTTGGGTATTTGTTACGAGTTGGCCTTTGGCCTTTACGCACTAACCACCGCGAGAATAGATATGGGCCTCGATGTCGTGGTATCACCAAGCTTTGTCGGATGTCGATTCGACATTGTGGCGCGTCCGGGATGGTGCCATCCACTACGGATGGTCTTTGGTATCCACCCCACACACAACAACCGAAGTCTGATGGGCGATGGGACCCGGACCTCGAAGTGCTTAGGATGTAGGCCGTGGGGACCTCTCTTGAGCCTAGGTAGGGCTGCGACGTGTTGATCTTAGAGGCGGGCATTGACCCCGAAGGTGTGTCAGGCCAGTTGATCGGCGTGTTGGGTAGCGTGGTGCACCCACGAAGGAAGATATATATTCGAATCCGTGTCCATGGTAATGGACGTTCAGATTTGTATCCGGATCTTATATAACTAGAAATGGTTACTTGAGATATGTGATGGATATGTGGCCCCAGGATTGCTTTCTCGCGGGGAGTTGAGGAAGGATCTTTGGGCGTTGATGTTACAACATGTTTGATAATTATAAACTGCTTTTCTTTACTCTTCTACATGCCGCAAGATGCTTGGAGCTGCTTGAAGATGCTACTCTTTGATAGGCTAGGCCTTCCTCCTCTATTCTACCATTCTGCAGTTCAGTCCACAGATACAAACTCCATTTGATACCAATGCATACTTAGTATAGATCTGATAATTACGAGTACTTCGGATGAGTACTCACGGTTGCTTTGCTACCCCCCTTCCCCCTTCTTTCTTCCTTCCAGTTGTTGCAACCAGATGGTGGATCCCTGGAGCCAGATGCCATCGCCGATGGATGCTACTACGTGGAGACCGCCGACGACCAGGAGTAGTTTAGGAGGTCCCAGGCACGAGGCCTTGCCTCTTCGATCGTGTTGCTTTTGTACTAGCCTTCTTAAGGCATCTTTGTTTAACTTATGTCTGTACTCAGATATTGTTGCTTTCGCTGACTCGCTTGTGTATCGAGCTTATGTATTCGAGCCCTCGGGGCCCCTGGCTTATAATATGAAGCTTGTATTTATTTCTTTTGTGTTTAGAGTTGTGTTGTGATATCTTCCCGTGAGTCCCTGATCTTGATTGTACATGTTTACGTGTATGATTAGTGTATGATTGAATCGGGGGCGTCACAAGTTGGTATCAGAGCCGACTGCCTGTAGGAATCCCCTTTTCCAACTCCTTGGCCGAAGTTGAGTCTAGTCTTAAAAAAACTGATTAATAACATGGTTGTATGGCTTACGAGCCCACGTCGCCATTGGGTGGTATTAGGTTCTTTCACTCCTCGTCTATACTCTGGGACTCTGACATCTCTTCTATTCGGGTTAAATGATTTTGCTAAATCCAACATTAGGATCTCGTGTTCACATCCATTCGGATGTTTGTGTTACCCCTTTCTCGAATTCAGGGCCAAGATCTGCTTCACAATGTTCACTGACCTCAGGATCCTCTTATCAAGGGCACCATAGTTTTTCCCTGACGTTGATGTAGCCTTTGCTATGTCCCATTGTTGAATCCCTCCATCGCGTGCATACGTGCCGCCTAGTAAGTCTAGTATGTTTCTCTTGTGCAAACTCATATGAACAGCATGTGATTGTCTATATATATGTATCGGTATGTCTTCCAGGACTACTGCTTTGTACATATTGTGTCTTTGCTCGTTGTCCGAGATACGTCATAAATGACTCCATTACCTTTGCTGAACTATCCCTTGTTGCATTTAAACGATGTTTAGACCCACTGGTCATGACCGTGATGGCGACAATCCACCATCGCCTGAATTCATGACTAGAATGATACAATAGTTAATGTTGAATTGCGAGTTCATAGTACGAGTCATGGCTAAGTCCCCACGTCCCAATATGAACAACAACCAACCCCAATGACACTGCAAGACTTTGCACGTCTCAACCCTGTCATCTACCTCAGCTCAACTCAGCCCCTTGATGCTGATGATTGGCTTCATGACATCACTTTCAAGTTGGAGTCTTCTGATGTAGCCCCCGCCAACTATGTCGCCTTCGCGACTTACTTCCTGAAAGGTCTCGCTATTCAATGGTGGAACAGCCACATGCGTTTCTTACCTGTTGGAACCGCCACCACTTGGTCGGAATTCCAAGTTGCATTCCGTGGGCCAATGTCGAACCACCTTGGTTAGTCACAACGTCCCTGTTGAAATTGAATGGTTGTAAACACATACCGCTGCTATCATTTGCGCCACTAAAACCGTCCATCTACTGCATCCTTCGAGTGAGAGAGTATGCTACCATGCTCATCTTGATCAAAATGCCGAAGCACGGATTTACTCCTTGAATGCATGAAACGATTCTCCTCTTGTGAGAACCGAAAACGCTCCAGCCGTTTCTGAATTCTAGGATGTCTTTCCAAGTGAACTACCCAGTCCATGACCTTGAACTTGTTGCAGTTAAGTTTGCACTAAAGTTATGAAGACATTTCCTTTTGGTACTCGTTGCGAGATCTTCACCGATCATTGAATTCTGAAGTATCTGTTTACTCAGCTAGATCTGGATCTCAATCAGCATTGATATATGAAAACAATTTCACACCATGACTACCATATTTCCTATACCCCTGGCAAGGCTATTGTCATGGCTGATGCCCTGAGTCGCAAGATTTATTGCAACAACCACATGGCTTTTAAAGCTCAATGCCTACAAGATGATCTCAATTACAGAGAGCATCCAGTCCACATTCTTGTTCAAGCTGAACGTCGTGCCTGTATGAGGGCTATCGAAATTCTTACAATTCAGTGGTCAAATCATTCTGAAGATAAAGCCACTTGGGAGCGCGAGTATCGTCTTCGTGATGAATACCTCGCTCTGTTTCCTTCTACCACCTAAAATCTCGGGACGAGATTTCTTGTACCGGAGGAGAATTGTGACGCCTGGATATTTAAGCTACAGTTAGTCCACAGTAATGACGCCAAGTCATCATCATTATGAACAAAAATCAATTAAGAAATATTTCAAACTCAATTCAAATTCAAATTGCAACATAAGTTTTCATTTCTTCAAACTGTCAAATAAAAATGTTCGTTGGGTTGCAAATATTCACTTGTTACTTTTCATGCATAAAGAAACATTATTTGAGTTTATAAATCGCCTCTAACCTATTTAAAACAGGACCAAAACAATCCCATTTAACCCATTTACTTTTAAGCAAAATTCAAGTGAGTTCAACTAAGCTCCAAACTTTTTATGGCAAGGCCAAATAATGCATTGCATTTATTGGCCAAGTTCCATTATCTGCAAAAGTCATTTGATGGTTTATTTAAATGCAAAACTAATTTTGTAAAAGAAAAGGTAGAAAAACAGGAAATAGAAGAAGGCCTAAAACTACTTAGCCTTTGGCGTAGCCCCAGCCGTTCGGCCAGCCCAACCCCCCCCCGGTCGGTGCCTGTTCCCCGACCCGATCGCCATAAGGCGAGCCCCGGACCAGCCCGTCGGCGTGGGCGAGGATAGGACCGTCCCGCCTCCTCGGTCCTCTCCTTTGCTCCACTTCCCCGCTCCCCAGATCTGCCTTCCCCTTGTTCCCCCTCCTCCTTCCTCCCTTCCGCTCCGGATCACCTTGCAGGCGTGTCCATCACCGCCACCGGCCGCGACCACCGAGCTCCCCAGCGCTTGAGGATGTGTCGAGCTGCCGCGTCATCATCGACAACGTTGGCTACGGGACGGGATCCACCTCGGAGGGCACGCCGCGCCATGCCTCGTCTTCTTCCTCGGCTCCAACGCACTCTGTGGCGGTTCGGCGCCGGCGAGCCTTCCCGAGCTGCCTTTTACACACCTCTGAGGCCCGGTGAGCCGCCGTCCCCCCCCTTTTCTCCTCGATCTCGTTGCCAATCGTCACCGTAGCCGCCGCCGGGCGTATCCCGGTTGCGCGCTCACCGACCGTCGTCGCGCCTCGGCGATCAGCGTGCACGCGCCCACAGGTCCCTGCGCCTCGCCTCTCCCTCATGGCGTGTCCGCGATCCTTGCTTTCGTCCGTGTGCTGCTGTGAGTCGCCCTACTCGACCCGCTCGCGACGGCCCGACGCCCGACCGCTGCTCCACGATGCTCGCATCACACTGCTGCAGCCCGCCTCCGTCGCTAGCGGTGCCGTCATGTGACGACAGCGCCGCCGCCCAAGGCCGCTTGCTCCCGCGTCCATCCTCGCTTGCTGCCGCCTCCTGCTGCTTCTTTCCTTGCGGTATTGCTTTCTGCCTATACTCTTGCTAATACGATGAGCAGCGCTAGCTCGCTTTGTAATTTCTACATCGAGTAATCCCCTCGATTGCCCCTAAACTGCGGCTAAACAACTACTAACAGTGCTAAAGAAAATATGAGTAGAAAGTATAGAAAGTATACTTGACAAACTCCATTTTACCCCACTGAACCAAATCCATTTGATGCATGGAATAAATCCTATGAAAATCACCAAATGCTATCTTTTGTTAGCAGAAAACATCACTGTGTGCGTGTGCGTGTATTATGTGTGTGTGGTGGCCGGCCGGCTCTCCGTTAGCTAATTAGTACTCCTACTAGTTAGTCTAATCAGTGGTTAGGTATAGTGCAAATGACAGGTGGACGCCCCCCCCCCTCTAAATATCCACTTAAAAAAATGCAAGATATGTGTGAATGACATCTAGGCCCCATCTGATTTTGACCGGTCAAGCAGTTATTGATTGACTGCTTGTTGGTAGTCAACGGGACCCCCTGGCCCACTTGTCATCATCTATGTACACTTCTGTGTACAAAGAGCTGGGCACACGTAGCATTTTGTTATTTATTTTTTGAATTAAATTAAATTCCAAAATAATGTTTAAATCTTTGAAAATTCATAGAAAATAATCTGTAGCTCGGATGAACAAGTTCTCTACATGAAAGTTGCTCAGAACGACGACCCGAATCCGAAAACGCGGTCCGTTTGCCTACCACACGTCCCTATCATAGCAATGTCGAACATTTCCCCTCCGGTTCATCTGTCAGACAGACGTCCGGAACCGAGAAAACTTTCCCGGATGATTCCCCCTTCGCCAGTATCGCCTAGCGCTGCGTTAGAACACTTTTAGCCCCGTTTATTTTCATGTTATGCATATGTTTGCGTGCATTTACTGTTTCTTCCCCCTCTTCTCTGCGGTGGACCCCGAGACCGATGTTGATGTCCCTATGATCGACTACGTCGACGACGACCCTTCTACCCCTTTCAGCGGAGCTTCCAGGCAAGCCCCCCTTTGATAATCCCTATATCGCCCATTCTATACTCTCCTGCTTGCATTAGATTTTGCTACTGTTATTGTTTGCTCCTATTCTGATGCATAGCCTGCTTTTGTAACCTGCTCATTGTACCTTACATGCTTATCCTAAACTGCTTAGTATAGGTTGGCTAGAGACCCACCAGTGACCCCCACCTTGTCCTGATCTTATCCTAAACTCCTTACCTGTTGGAACCGCCACCACTTGGTCGGAATTCCAAGTTGCATTCCGCGGGCCAATGTCGAACCACCTTGGTTAGTCACAACGTCCCTGTTGAAATTGAATGGTTGTAAACACGTATTGCTGCTATCATTTGCGCCACTAAAACCGTCCATCTACTGCATCCTTCGAGTGAGAGAGTATGCTACCATGCTCATCTTGATCAAAATGCCGAAGCACGGATTTACTCCTTGAATGCATGAAATGCTTCTCCTATTGTGAGAACCGAAAATGCTCCAGTCGTTTCTGAATTCCAGGATGTCTTTCCAAAAGAACTATCCAGTCCATGACCTTGAACTTGTTGCAGTTAAGTTTGCACTAAAGTTATGGTGACATTTCCTTTTGGTACTCGTTGCGAGATCTTCACCGATCATTGAATTCTGAAGTATCTATTTACTCAGCTAGATCTGGATCTCAGTCAGCATCGATGTATGAAAGCAATTTCAGACCATGACTACCGTATTTCTTATACCCCTCGCAAGGCTATTGTCATGGCTGATGCCCTGAGTCGCAAGTTTTATTGCAACAACCACATGGCTTATAAAGCTCAATCCCTACAAGATGATCTCAATTAAAGAGAGTATCTGGTCCACATTCTTGTTCAAGCTGAACGTCATGCCTGTATGAGGGCAATCAAAATTCTTACAGTTTAGTGGTCAAATCATTCTGAAGATGAACCCACTTGGGAGTGCGAGGAACGTGTTCGTGATGAATACCTCGCTCTGTTTCCTTCTACCACCTAAAATCTCGGGACAAGATTTCTTGTAGTGAAGGAGAATTGTGACGCCCGGATATTTAAGCTACAGTGAGTCCACACTAATGACGCCAAGTCATCATCATTATGCAAAAAAATCAATTAAGAAATATTTCAAACTCAATTCAAATTCAAATTGCAAGATAAGTTTTCATTTCTTCAAACTGTCAAATAAAAATGTTCGTTGGGTTGCAAATATTCACTTGTTACTTTTCATGCATAAACAAACATTATTTGAGTTAATAAATCGCCTCTAACCTATTAAAAACAGGACCAAAACAATCCCATTTAACCCATTTACTTTTAAGCAAAATTCAAGTGACTTCAACTAAGCTCCAAACTTTTTATGGCAAGGCCAAATAATGCATTGCATTTATTAGCCAAGTTCCATTATCTGCAAAAGTCATTTGATGGTTTATTTAAATGCAAAACTGTTTTTGTGAAAGAAAAGGTAGAAAAACAGAAAATAGAAGAAGGCCTAAAACTACTTCGCCACTGGGCGTAGCCAACAGCCGTTCAGCCCAACCCCACCGGTCGGTCGACTGTTCCCCGACCGATCGCTCTGAGGCGAGCCCATTGGACAAGCCCATCAGCGTGGGCGAGGGGATATGGACCGTCCCCGCCTCCTCGGTCCTCTCCCCATGCTCCACTTCCCCCACTCCCCCTAGATCCGCCTTCCCCCCTCGTTCCCCACTCCTCTTTACTCCCTTCCGCTCCGGATCACCTTGCCGGGCGTGTCCGTCACCGGCCACCAGCCGCGCCCACCGAGCTCCCCAGCGCTTGAGGATGTGTCGGGCTGCTGCGTCGTCATCGACAATGTTGGCTACACGGACGGGATCCACCTTGGAGCGCCTGCATCGCCGCCACGCCTCGTCTTCTTCCTCGGCTCCAACGCACTCGCGGCGGTTCGGCGCCCGGCAAGCCTTCCCGAGCTGCCTTTTACACATCTGAGCTCCCGGTGAGCGCGCGTCCCCTCCCTTTTCTCCTCTCTGCTCGTTGCCAATCGTCACGCAGCCACCGCCAGGCGTATCCCGGTCGGCGCTCACGACCGTTATCGCGCCCCGACGCCAGCGTGCCGCGCGTCCACAGTCCACACCTCGCCCTCGCCCTCGTGGTCGTGGCCGCAGTCCTCGCTCGTCTTTGTGCCTACGCGAGTGCACCCTACTCGACCCTCTCCGGCGATGCCCGCACAGCCCCACGACCGCTGCTCCCTGATGCTCACCTCCTGCGCTGCTGCAGCCCGCCGCCGTCGCTAGCCGAAACCGTCCGCATGCGCGACACCACGCCCGGTGCTACTCGCTTCTCCCTACGCCGACCCTCTGCTTGCTTCCGCACTCCTGCTGCTTCTTTCCTTGCTAGCGCTGCTCTGCCTATACTACTGCTAGTACTGTAGCAGCGCTAGCTATCTTTTTAATTGCTACTCGAGTAATCCCCTCGAGTGATCGAGCGTGTTGGGTAACGTGGTGCACCCCTGCAGGGAAGATATATATTCGAATACCGTGTCCACGGTAATGGACGTTCAGACTTGTATCCGGATCTTATATAACTAGAAATGGATACTTGAGATATGTGATGGATATGTGGCCCCGGGATTGCTTTCTCGCGGGGAGTCGAGAAAGGATCTTTGGGCATTGATGTTACAACATGTTTGATAATTATAAATTGCTATTCTTTACTCTTCTACATGCTGCAAGATGCTTGGAGCTGCTTGAAGATGCTAGTCTTCGATAGGCTAGGCCTTCCCCCCTCTATTCTGGCATTCTGTAGTTCAGTCCACAGATACAAACCTTCCATTTGATACCAATGCATACTTAGATGAGTACTCACAGTTGCTTTGCTACCCCCCTTCCCCCTTCTTTCTTCTTTCCGGTTGTTGCAACCAGATGGTGGATCCCTGGAGCTAGATGCCATCGTCGATGGATGCTACTACGTGGAGACCGCCGTCGACCAGGAGTAGTTTAGGAGGTCCCAGGCAGGAGGCCTTGCCTCTTCGATCGTGTTGCTATTGTGCTAGCCTTCTTAAGGCATCCTTGTTTAACTTATGTCTGTACTCAGATATTGTTGCTTTCGCTGACTCGCTTGTGTATCGAGCTTATGTATTCGAGCCCTCGAGGCCCCTGGCTTGTAATATGAAGCTTGTATGTCTTTCTTTTGTGTTTAGACTTGTGTTGTGATATCTTCCCGTGAGTCCCTGATCTTGATCGTACATGTTTGCGTGTATGATTAGTGTACGATTGAATCGGGGGCATCACACAAGCATCCTCCTCCACATTGTTGGAGGTAGAAGAAGACATGATGCCTGGCTTAACAGATCTGACAGAAAACAACAAGGAAAAGAAAACAGGAGATTTCCCCATGATACGGAGGTCAATAGGTTCGGGGAATAGATAAAGATTTTTTATCTTGGGAAACAAGCAAATGGAAGAAAAGCAGTGCGGAAGGTATTGAGGGTGGGCACAACCCACAGGCGCGTCGGCAAGCGGTAGCGACACAGTGTCTTGTGCCCACCCGGGGTGCCTTCCTGGTTGTTTTTTATTTTCCTAATTTTTGTTATATTCCAAAACGGACAGAAAATATTTTTGCTGACTTTCCGGAGTCCGTTTACTTACCGTATCACGTACCTCCTCTTTTTTCACGATTCTGGATCATTCTGGCAGGTTTCTTTTATGTGTTCTTCCGGTGTCATAGTTTGGACAATATTGCTTCCGACATTAATGGGCGTACCTGAGATATAATGTTTTATTCGTTGCCCATTAACAACCTTCGGGTTAGTACCTTTGGCATTATTTATTTTGATAGCTCCATATCGATAAACCTCCTCGATAACATAGGGTCCTTCCCATTTGGAGAGGAGTTTTCCTGCAAAGAATCTAAAACGAGAGTTGTACAAAGGAACATGTTCTCCACACGTTTTTGGATTCTTTTATCATGCCATCTTTTAACTTTTTCTTTAAATAACTTGGCATTTTCATAAGCTTGGGTTCTCCATTCATCTAATGAGCTAATATCAAATAACCTCTTTTCACCAGCAAGTTTGAAATCATGGTTGAGTTCTTTAATTGCCCAATATGCTTTATGTTTTAACTTTTAACTCAAGAGGCAAATGACAAGCTTTTCCATAAACCATTTTATAAGGAGACATACCCATAGGATTTTTATATGTTGTTCTATATGCCCAAAGTGCATCATCTAATTTCTTAGACCAATTCTTCTGGGACCTATTGATAGTCTTTTGTAAAAATCAATTTTATTTCTCTATTGCTAAGCTCAACTTGACCACTAAACTGAGGATGATAGGGTGATGCAATTCTATGTTAACATCATACTTGGCAAGCATTTTACGGAAAGCACAATGAATAAAGTGTGAACCACCATTAGTCATTAAATATCTAGGGACTCCAAACCTTGGGAAAATAACTTCCTTAAGCATTTTAATAGAGGTGTTGTGATCAGCACTACTAGTTGGAATAGCTTCTACCCACTTAGTAATATAATCAACAGTGACCAAAATATGAGTATACCCATTAGAGGAAGGAAAATGTCCCATGAAATCAAATCCCCAAACATCAAATGGTTCAACAACAAGAGAATAATTCATAGGCATTTCTTGACGCTTACCAATATTACCTATTCTTTGACATTCATCACAAGATAAGACAAACTTACGGGCATCCTTGAAGAGAGTAGGCCAATAAACCAGATTGCAATACCTTATGAGCAGTTCTGTCTCCCGCATGATGTCCTCCATAAGCTTCCGAGTGACATTTCTGTAGGATTTGTTCATGTTCATGCTCAGGTACACAACGTCTAATAATACCATCTACCCCTTCTTTATAAAGATGTGGGTCATCCCAAAAGTAATGTCTTAAATCATAGATGAATTTTTTTTCTTTTGTTGGTATGTAAATCTAGGTGGAATGTATTTAGCAACAATATAATTAGCGTAGTCAGCATACAAGGGTGTACTATTAGAAACATTTATTGCAGCTAACTGTTCATCAGGAAAGCTATCATTAATAGGTTGTGGGTAATCAAGAATATTTTCAAGCCTAGACAGGTTATCAACTACGAGGTTCTCCGCTCCCTTTCTATCAGTGATATGCAAATCAAATTCTTGTAGTAAAAGAACCCACCTAATGAGTCTAGGTTTAGCATCTTTCTTTTCCATAAGATATTTTATAGCAGCATGATCGATGTGAACAGTCACTTTGGAATCAACAATGTAGGATCTAAATTTATCACAAGCAAACACCACTGCTAAGAATTCTTTTTCAGTAGTAGCATAATTTTGGTGAGTACTGTCTAAAGTTTTACTAGTATAGTGGATAACATTCAGTTTCTTATCAACTCTTTGTCCTAGAACAACTCCAACAGCATAATCACTAGCATCACACATAATTTCAAAAGGCAAGTTCCAATCAGGTGGTTGAACAATAGGTGTAAAAATTAAGGCTTTCTTTAGTGTTTCGAAGGCTTCCAAAAAATCATCATCAAAAACAAAAGGAGTATCCTTTTGAAAAAGATTTGTAAGAGGCCTAGAAATTTTAGAAATTCTTTGATAAATATCCTATAGAAACCAGCATGACAAAGGAAACTACGAATACCTTTGATATCTTTAGGACATGGCATTTTCTCAATTGCATTAACCTTGGCTTTGTCCACCTCAATACCTCTCTCAGAAATTTTATGGCCCAAAACAATACCTTTGTTAACCATAAAGTGGCACTTCTCCCAATTCAAGACAAGATTTGTTTTCTCACATCTCTGCAAAACTCGATCAAGATTTCTTAAACAATCATCAAAAGACTTCCCATAAATAGGAAAAACATCCATGAAAACCTCAACAATCTTTTCACAAAAACCAGAGAATATAGCAATCATACATCTTTGAAAGGTAGCAGGTGCATTGCATAAACCAAAAGGCATACATCTATAAGCATAAGTTCCAAAAGGACAAGTAAAAGTGGTCTTTTCTTGTTCAGGTTGAGAAATAGGTATTTGTGAAAACCAGAATATCCATCAAGGAAGCAAAAAAATGTGTGTGCTTAGATAATCTTTCTAGCATTTGATCAATAAAAGGCAGAGGGTAATGATCCTTTCTAGTTGCTTTGTTTAATTTTCTAAAATCAATTACCATTCTATAGCCTGTGACTGGAATAAGTTCATTCTTATCATTAGGAACAACAGTAATATCTAACTTCTTAGGGACACAATGAACAGGACTTACCCATCTACTATCAGCTATAGGATATATTATACTTGCTTCCAAAAGTTTCAATATTTCTATTCTTACCACTTCTTTCATCTTCGGATTGAACCGACGTTGGTGATCAACAATGGGTTTAGCATCAGGTTCCATATTAATCTTGTGTTGGCATAGAGTGGGACTAATGCCCTTAAGATCATCAAGAGTATATCTAATAACAGCTCGGTGCTTCCTTAGAACCTTCAATAATATTTTTTCTTCATGTTTTGAAAGGTTAGCACTAATAATAACAAGATATATCTTTTTCTCATCAAGATAATCATATTTGAAAGTGTCTGGCAATGAACACAGGATCACCTTTAGGTGGAGGAGGACCTCCTAGAGTTTCAATAGGCAGATTGTGTTTAAGCAGAGGTTGTTGTTCGAACAAGATTCTATCTATTTCATTTCTTTCATGCATATGCATATCATTTTCATGGTCGAGCAATTATTGTTCTAAAGGATCAGTAGGAGGTAAAACAATAGAAGCGAGACCAATAATTTCATCCTTACTAGGGAAATCTTTATTATGATGCTTTCTACTAAATTTAGAAAAATTAAACTCATGAGATTCATAACCAAAGCTAACACCGACACTTTGTTTCTCACAATCTATTTTAGCATTACCGTTGTTCAAGAAAGGTCTACCAAAGCTAATGGGACAAAAGTCATCTTGTGGGGAACCAAGACCAAGAAAATCAGTAGGGTATTTTATTTTCCCACACAAGACTTCAACATCTCTAACAATCCCAATTGGTGATATAGTATCTCTGTTGGCAAGCTTAATAGTAACATCTATGTCTTCTATTTCAGCGGGTGCTATATCATTCATAATTTCTTGATATAAGGTAAAAGGAATAACACTCACGCTAGCACCTATGTCACATAAACCATGATAACAGTGATCTCCTATCTTAATTGAGTCAACATGCATGCCAACAATAGGTCTATGTTTATCTTTTTCATCGGGTTTGGCAATTCTAGCAGCTTCATAACAGAAGTAAATAACATGCCCATCAATATTATCGACCAAGAGATCTTTAACCATAGCAACACTAGGTTATACTTTGATTTGTTCAGCTGGTTTAGGTGTTCTAATATAACTTTTGTTGACCACGGTTGAAACTTTAGCATGTTCCTTCATCCTAACAGGGAAGGGTGGTTTTTCAATATAAGCAGTGGGAACAACTGGATCAACATTATAAATGATAGTTTCATCTTTAGCTTTTACCGGTTCTTTAATTTCTTCTTTAATTGGTGGGTGACATCTGACCCACTTCTCTTTAGGAATATCAACATGAGTAGCAAAAGATTCACAAAAGGAAGCTGCTATCTCAGAGTCAAATCCATATTTAGTGCTAAACTTTTGAAAAGCATCGGTATTGATAAAATATTTAACACAATCAAACTTAGGATCAAAACCTGACTCTTTATCTTCATCGAGTTCCCAATCTTCAGAGTTGCTTTTAATTCTTTCTAAAAGATCCCACCGGAATTCAATAGTCTTCTTCATAAAAGAACCAGTACAAGAAGTATCGAGCATGGATTGACCATTACGAGAAAGCCGAGCGTAAAAATTCTGAATAATAATTTCTCTTGAGAGCTCATGATTGGGGCATGAATATAGCATTGACTTAAGCATCCCTCAAGCTATAGCAATAATTTCTCCTTCACGAGGCCAAAAATTATATATATATAATTCCGATCACGATGAACTAGATGCATAGGATAATGTTTTTGATGGAATTCCAATTTCAACTGATTCCAGTTCCAAGCTCCAATATCATCGCATAGCCTATACCATGTCAATGTCTTTGCCTTCAAAGATAAAGGGAAAACCTTCTTCTTAGCTTCATCTCTGGGTAAGCCTGCAAGCTTAAACAATCCACAAATTTCATCCACATATATCAAGTGCATATCAGGATCTCGGTTCCATGTCCTGCATAAGAATTAGCTAGCAGTTATTCTACCATACCCGAAGTAATTTCATATTAAATATTTTCAGTAGGTGCAGTAGGTTGAGGCGAAAGTAATTGTGGTTCCGGTCGAGGTGAAGATACCCCAAACAAACCCCTCAAAGGATTGTTTTCCATAGTAACAAGTGACAATAAATTTCAGCACGTAATAATAACTTTTCCATACCAATTTCCACTTACCAAGAGCGCTTCACTCCCCTACAACGGCGCTGAAAAAGAGCCTTGATGATCCACAAGTATATGGGATCAATTTTAGCCTTTTCGATAAGTAAGAGTGTCAAACCCAACGAGGAGCAGAAGGAAATGACAAGTGGTTTTCAGCAAGGTAATGTCTGCAAGTGCTGAAATTGTAAGTAACAGAGTAGTTTGATAGCAAGATAATTTGTAAAGAGCAAGTAACGGTAGTATTAAAAAAGTGCAGCAAGGTAGCCCAATCCTTTTGAGGCAAAGGACAGGCCAAAACGGTCTCTTATGATAAGCAAAGTGTTCTTGATTGTACACGGGAATTTCATCTAGTCACTTTCATCATGTTGGTTTGATTCGTGTTCGCTACTTTGATAATTTGGTATGTGGGTTGACCGGTGCTTAGGTGCTTTTCTTACTTGAAAAAACCTCCTACTTATGATTAAACCCTTGCAAGCATCCTCAACTACGAGAAAAGTATTAAGAATAAATTCTAACCATAGCATTAAACTTTTGGATCCAATCAGTCCCTTACGAAATAGCGCATAAACTAGGGTTTAAGGTTCTGTCACTCTCACAACCCATCATCTAATAACTACTCCACAATGCATTCCCTTAGGCCCAAATATGGTGAAGTGTCATGTGGTTGACGTTCACATGACACCACTAAGGGAATCACAACATACATATCATCAAAATATCGAACACATATCAAGTTCACATGATTACTTGCAACATGATTTCTCCCGTGACCTCAAGAACAATAGTAACTACTCACAAATGATAATCATGCTCAAGATCAGAGGGGTATTAAATAGCATAATGGATCTGAACACATATTCTTCTACCAAATAAACCATATAGTAATCAACTACAAGATGTAATCAACACTTCTAGTCACCCACAAGCACCAATCTATCGTTCCGGTACAAAGATTGAACACAAGAGATGAACTAGGGCTTGAGAGGAGATGGTGTTGTTGAAGATGTTGATAGAGATTGCCCTCCCAAATATGGAAGAGTTGTTGGTGATGATGATGACGATGATTTCCCCCTCCGGGAGGGAAGTTCCCCCGGTGGAATTGCTCCATCGGAGGGCAAAAGTGCTCCTGCCCAAGTTTCGCCTCGAGACGGCGGCACTTCGTCCTGAAAGTCCTCTCCTTATTTTTTCTTGGTCAAACTGACTTATATACCATAAGAGGGGCACCGGAGGTGGGCTGAGGGGAGCACAACCCACCAGGGCACGCCTGGGCTCCCTGGCGCGCCCAGGTGGGTTGTGCCCACCTGGTGGGGCCCCTCGGGTACTTATTTGCTCCAATAATTCTCATTTATTCCATAAAAATTCCTCGTGAAGTTACAACTCATGTGCAGAATAGGTAGCCTGATGTAGCTTTTTCAGGTCCAGATTTCCAGCTGCCAGAATTCTCCCTCTTTGTGTGAACCTTCCACATTATGAGAGAAAAGGCATTAAAATTACTCCAAAAAGTGTTATTATGTAGTAAAATAACTTAAATAACATGTAACACCCTCAGTGTCATGCTACATTAATCCCCTGTTAATGGTGCTAGGTCACCATGCTTACTGAGCTAATTATCACTTGATGAAAAACCAAAGTCAAATTCAAATTCAAATTATGAGGGGAATTCAAAATTTCTCAAACATGAAAACAAAAATGTTCATCATGTGCCAAATATTCCACAACTAATATTGGTGGTGAACCAACATTTTTGCAAATGGTTTAAGTGGCCTAAACTACTTAAAACAGTGACCTAAGCAATAAATTAAATGCCCTTTTTAATTTATAAAATTGGCAACTATTCCAGAAGCCCCCCAACCTTTTTGAGGCAATGCACTTTAATTCCTTGAAATTGTTTTGGCCAGTGGCATAATTTTGCAAAGTCAACTGTGGCTAAAAGAAAATGCAAAAGCTGCTAGAAAAGAAAAAGAAAAACAACAAAAAGAAAAAGAAAAGGAGAAGTAGAGGGGAGAGAGAGGCCCTCTGCCTCACTCAGGCTTCGGCCCACCCAAGCCAGCTGGCCCAACAGGCCGGCCCACACCCCCTGGGTCGTTGCTCTCCCCTCCCCCTATTCAACCGACCGAGGGCGCGCGCCCGCGCGTCACCGCCGGACCACCTCGCCGTCGACGGAAGAGGATAAGGCAGCCCCGACGCCTTGGCCTCCTCGCCTCCCACTCGCCCAC
Organism: Aegilops speltoides; assembly: GCA_021437245.1. Lineage (NCBI taxonomy): Eukaryota > Viridiplantae > Streptophyta > Magnoliopsida > Poales > Poaceae > Aegilops > Aegilops speltoides. The sequence goes on from JAHHZJ010003200.1 coordinate 104,444, forward strand.
TTGCCCCCCTCTCTCTCGCCCACGCGCTCGCTCCGCCCCTCCTCTCCTCCAGATCCGCGGCCCGAGCGCAGTCGCCGCCGCCCTCCGTCATTGTCGCGGCCACAGGTGGACCCGCATCCGCTGACCCTATCGGTGAGCTCCGTCGGGGTCGACTACGTCAATTGGTGGCCTCAGCTAGAACCGGGAAGCACCACAGACGCCGTTCGTCCTCGTCCCCATCTCCGGCTGCCGTCGATCTTCTTCGTCTCCGGCGCCGTCTCTGCAGCTCCTAAACCACCACGGGCCATCCTGTGAGCCACTCGGTGAGCTCCACACCTTTCCTCTCCCCGTCCTAGATCCGTTTACGTGCCGCAGCAAGCTGTGCATGATGCGCCGCCATTGCCGTGCCCTGGCTCCGCTATCGAGCTCGCAGCCATCACGGTAGGGCTCGTCCCGGTCCGCCGAGCTCACCAATGCGTTCGTGGCTTCGAGTAGTCGCCATAGGAGTAGCGTGCCGCCCGTTTTGGCCTCCGTTTCATCGTGCGTGAGTTTACCGTGCTTCGGGTCTCCGCCGTCCCTGTCGCGGGCGGCGGCTCCGGCCATCGCAGCTCGCGTGGCCACCCGCCTTGGATGCGGTGTTGCTCACTCGTTCGAACATGCCAACGCACGGGCCAAATGGCCCCCTGTACGTGGATTCCGGCGAGATCCCGAGCGCCTCCGCCGTATTTTCGGTCGCCGGCGTTTAGCCGCCGGCCACCACCGAGTGGCACACACAGGGCCACCACAGGTCCTTGCCGGTGGGGCCCCTAGCCCCTGATGACGATGAACCTAGTCGACCGTCTTGTTGGGCAGGCCCGACCAGCGGCGTCTGAGTCCCACCGCTTAATCCTCTAATTAAAACATTTTAATAATTAAAACTAATTAGTTTAGTTATTAAACACTGACAGGTGGGCCCAGTAGTTTTACTAACTAAATTTAGATTAGTTTAAACCCTGTTTAACCCACTTTCTATGACAGGTGGGTCCCCCATGTCAGTTTTGACCTGTCAGCCGTCCTATTGACTGTTGACATCACTATGACGTCATGCTGATGCAATATTCCTTTTCTGTTATTTTAAATAGTTTCTGAAAATGCTTTAATTTTTGAATAATCATAGAAAATAAACCGTAACTCCGATGGAAATGTTTTCTACATGAAAGTTGCTCAGAAAAACGTGACAAATCCGAATACGCGGTCCGTTCATCTGTCACATGCCTCTAGCATGCAGAACATGGAACCTTCCCCCGCCGGTCATTTGTCTAACACAGGTCCGGAACCGGGAAAACATTCCCGGTTGACTTCCCCCCTCGCCGGTATCATGTAGCACCGCGTTAGAACACGTCTAGCTCTGCCTGTTGTCCTATTATGCTATGTTTGCTTTATATTTACTGTTTCTTCCCCCTCTTCTCTCTGGTAGACCCCGAGACTGATGCTGCCCCTGTGATCGACTACGTCGACGACGACCCCTCCTTGCGAGCAACGGGCAAGCCCCCTTTGATCATCCCGATATCGCCCATTCCATTCTCCCATGCTTGCATTAGATTTTGCTATTGTTATTGTTTGCTCCTATTCTGATGCATAGCCTGCTTTTGTAACCTACTTATTGTTACCTTACAGGCTTATCCTAAACTGCTTAGTATAGGTTGGTTAGTGATCCATCCGTGACCCCCACCTTGTCCTTGTTGCCCCTGCTTCATCATCGAAGACCCGATCAATGGGATTGAAGACCAGGCCCCGGCACCGCACATCACTTTCCCCTTAGTTGCTCGACACTACTGGGATACTATCGAGTGCCGAGGGTGAGACCTCTACAGCACTTCTGATGTTAACCCTGTAGTGTAGCTAGTTGGTCGTGGTCATCGAGGGTGATTTCCTCTTTAACCACTTCGTCGACTACGACGTGCAACCCCTCAAGTGTGAACCTCGGGGGTGATTCCTCTTACGTTCACCTTGATGATTACATCAAGTGGAATTCACCGGGGGTGATTCCTTGGGTTTTCCCCTTGATGTTTGGACACACAGATACTTGGACTTTACAACTATTAGTTGGAAGGGCGGGTCGACCCGAGGGTACCCATGAGTGATGTGAGAGCGGGTTGACTGGAGGGTGCCCGAGATAATTACGAGGCGTGGCGGGCATTCCTAGCCCTTGCCGCAAGTCCTCGAGGCGGGGCAACGGGGTCACATCTTTCATGAGTCTCTACTTGTTACCGCGCGTTCCTAATCCACTACGATTTGGATATTTGATCCGAGGGGCCTCTGGCCTGATAGCACTAACGTGCAGGAGTTCCCGGGGAGATGGCCCATGACCCCTGGGGGCATAGGTTTAGTCTGGCGTGCTGGCCTCTCTATTAGTCTGGCGTGCATGACCCAGGAAAGTGTGTCCGACCGGAGTTAAGCGAGCATGGTGAGTAAGTTGGTGCACCCCTGCAGGGAAGAACTAATCTATGCATAGCATGTCCTACGGTAACAAACACTTGGAGTTGTATCCCGATCGATACAACTAGAACTGGATACTTGTGATGAGAATTGGATTGTGATGAGGTGATAACCAGATAGTATGGCTCTGGGATTGCTTTCTCACAGGGAGTCAAGAAAGGATCTCTGGCCGAGGTTGATAACACTACTACTACTTTACCTTATGCTACTCTACTCCCTCCTGTTTGCTGCAAGATGGTGCTTTCCAGAAGATGCTAGTCTTCAATAGGACTAGGCCTTCTCTCTATTACGCATTTCTGCAGCCCGATCCATATCTGACCTTCCTTTGATAATGTTGCATATGTAGTGTAGATACTTGCTTGCAGTACTTTGGATGAGTACCCACGGTTGCTTTGCTCCCCTTTTCCCCTTTCTTATTCTTTCCGGTTGATGCAACCGGATGTAAAGCCAGGATCAGGCGCCACCTTTGGCATTGCTGCTACCCCGAGGGTGCCTACTACCACGTGGCCGGGACGCCGGCGACCGAGGAGTAGTTAGGAGGCTCCCAGCAGGAGGCCTTGCCTTTTCAATCGTAGATGCTTTTGTGCTAGCCTTCTTAAGGCAAACTTGTCTAACTTATATACGTACTCGAGATATTGTTGCTTCGGTGACTCTTGTGGATTCGAGCTTATGTATTGAGCCCTCGAGGCCCCTGGCTTGTAATATAAAGCTTGTATTATTTTGATTTGTGTCTAGAGTTGTGTTGTGATATCTTCCGTGAGTCCTTGATCTTGATCGTACACATTTGCGTGCATGATTAGTGTCGATTGAATCGAAGCGTTACAAGTTAATATCGGTATTTGCTGTAGGTAGCCCCCTTTCCAACTCCTTGGCCAAAGTTGAGTCTAGTCACTGAAAAACTTGTACTAAAATGACTGTGTGGCTTACGGGCCCACTCGCCATTGGGTGGTATTAGGATCTTTTATTCCTCATCTATACTCTGGGATTCTGATCTCTCGTCTATTCGGGTTAAACATTTTACTAACTCTGACATTAGGCTCTCGTACCCACTTCCTCCCGGAGAGCCCCGACATTATCGATGATCGCTTGCTTCGCCAGAAGACTTTGAAGATACTCTATGATGTTCTCCCGAGAACATGTGCTCATCACTTTTGCAATTCACTTCCACCGTCAACCCCTATGTATAGCTACATACACCTGTCGTTCATACATCATTTTCCGGTTGCTCTTGTTATTACAAGATGCCTCGAATTACACTCCGATGTTTCGGGAACCCCTTCCGCAACTGCCTTGAAGTTCTTTTCCGCATGAATACCCCTACAAATAATTCCTCACAATTACCGAGGATTCTTCATCCCCAGTTGTTTGAGTGTTTCACAAAAGTCTTCGGAATACTATTCGATCTTCTGAAAATCCTCAGCTGCTTATTGCTCTTGAATTTTTTTTGCTTGCTTGCATTATGGTTAAATCCCATAAGTTAGTAATCTTATTGGTATCCTTTGTTACTATCAATTTGAGTTCGTTGATTCAATATGTTGTGGATGGTCGCAACCTCAGTCAAATCCTAAGATTCATTCTTCCGGCTTAGACATCATTTTGAATAGGAGCTGGTTCTCGGCAAACCAAACCTTGGTTGATTGCCATTCTAATTCTATTCAAGTTGCCCATCATTTGATCAGAGTGTCTGCTTCTGATCCTTCAGTTTGGAAATCATAATTCCTTTGTTAATTAAACTTTGAGTTAGTCAGATGTTTCTATAATCTCATCTCCTTGCTATCTTTGTTCGTCTGATTGGGTACCGATACCCACATCAGCTTTGTTATGGGTCAGCAGATCCTTTGTTGGACTACCATCCGACAGTGTCCTTCATAATTAATCATCTTGTGAATTCTTCCCTGCTACCTAATGTCTTTGGTAAATTGTATCCCCTACTTTTGACTACCATGCTCTGCTTCCGAGCTTGAGTTAATTACCTCTAAAGTTTTTGCAAATGTTCCTAAGATGCCCCTATGGGTTGAACCAATGCCTTCCCTGATATGTGTAAACTCGTAAACTTCTATGGGTCAAACTCTACTGGTGTTACGCCGGATAAAATTTCTACACTACAACTTCAACTAAAGCGAGAAGTGAATGAAAGGTTATGCGTTGAAGAAGTGGGAGTCGACCTTGAACTTTGTGTTCATGCCCATGGACCCGATGTGAAACTTATCATGGAAGCTTCTTGTGATAATAATAATCCCCTTGTTATAAGTTCATATGGTATCTATGTTTGGTCCTTTGCAACCGTGGTTCTGACCATGGCTGTTCCCCTTTGATTCCATTTCTCGGACAATTTGAAGTGCTTGCCTTCTGCATATCAATAGACATGTCCAATCTCTAATATGATATACCTTCGAGTATTACCTCTAGTATCTTGAGGATATCATGCCATTGCACCACATCTTATGAACTTTTGATGAACACTACCTTTCCCTGTCATTGTCACTTCATGGGTTCTGGGTTGTTTGTCAACCGATCACACTGATAAGTTAATCGATCCCGCACTCTGATTCAATAACTCTAAGTAATTTTCATTGCTTACGAGTTTGATATTACTTCAAGCCATTCCTATCCTAATCGGCTATATTGTTATCATGCTAAATTTTAACTATGCTACCTGGTCCTTCTTCCTGGAATAGAATTTTCGACGATGAGCTAAGCTTACGTCGATCTTCCTCGTCATATCATTTCGCCTTGAACAACAAGCTTCATTTCAAGTTTGTGTCATAACCGTGGTTCCAAAAACCTTTTGCTTCATCATTCCTTTGACTTGATGTCATCGCCGATCGATTACATCTTCATGAAATCTCTTGACAAATGTGTCATGATCATCATCAACATTCTGAGCTCTTCCAGGATATCAATCGAATTCATGATGAGAAATACAATCCTTGCCCCTCGATGATTTGTGTTATCATCGACAACATTCTTGCCTTCCCCAACACAAACTTGTTCGTATAATTTTGGAAATACATCCTTTTTGACATGCCGATGGATTGTTGCTGAGCCCGTCGGCCACACCCTCATCTTTTCCTTGCTGAAATTGTATGACTTATTTTCTAAGTTGTTTTCGATGGATCCTTTGTGTATCCGAAGTCTGACATTTCCCTGATGACCATGTCAACACTATCCCGAAGCATGTGTGTGGTACTCCGATCATCAACAAGAACATTTGGGAGCGCAATGCTAACTGTTCTCAATCATTTATCCAAACACCATTGTATGGGTAAGCCTCATAAATTCCTTGCCCCTTTGTCTAAATGGTTTAATACTTGGAGCCCTATCGTGCTCTGCCTTTCCTTGGGAAAGTTATACCCTAATACTTGGGTATAAACACCTTTCCTTTCCATTGGTCTGATTATCATAATAATCACATTTTCCTTTCCATTGTTTTGTTTCACCTTTCTTGTGATCTAACATGCGGCGTTGATAATTCCATCCTTATGTAAACACCTCGGTGTACAAACTCTGTCGAAGAAGACCATTACTATTGTTGATGACATTCCGGTAACCACCGATGGGCGAGAACTTTGCCTATTGGTTCGCCTCATATTACGAGCGGGAAAATGGTTCTCTTCGTCCCTCGCCCTTAGTACCATATTTGTTGCCAACATAATTGGCGAGGCTATCCTCGACCTGCCTTGCTATCATGGCCGTGCAAAATTTTAGCGCCTTCTGCTTTTAACCCACATGGTGGGCCAATAACCACAGTTCCACGATCGAAACTGACTCTCTGTATATCTTTGATTACGAAATATTCTTGCATTTGGCCATTATCATGTCACGAGCCACCCCCTGAGGGATGATCTATTCTTGATGTTCTGAACCCCTTCTCACACTCTGTTCAGGTATCGACCGATTGTCCATCCGCTTGAAACTTATTATTGTACCTTCAAATTTTTCTCTCGACGTTATTCTTAAATTTCAACTCGAGAGATACTTCTGTCACATTACCTGCATTGTTCACCAGACAATTAAACCCATAAGGGTCAGTTCTCCCGAAGTTACTCTTTTCTTCCCCACTTAAATCTCGGGACGAGATTTCTTGTAGTCGAGGAGATTTGTAACACCCTCAGTGTCATGCTACAGTAATCCCCTATTAATGGTGCCAGGTCACCATGCTTACTAAGCTAATTATCACTTGATGAAAAATCAAAGTCAAATTCAAATTCAAATTATGAGGGGAATTCAAAATTTCTCAAACATGAAAACAAAAATGTTCATCATGTGCCAAATATTCCACAACTAATATTGGTGGTGAACCAACATTTTTGCAAAGGGTTTAAGTGGCCTAAACTACTTAAAACAGTGACCTAAGCAATAAATTAAATGCCCTTTTTAATTTATAAAATTGGCAACTATTCCAAAAGCCTCCCAACCTTTTTGAGGCAGTGCACTTTAATTCTTCGAAATTGTTTTGGCCAGTGGCATAATTTTGCAAAGTCAACTGTGGCTAAAAGAAAATGCAAAAGCTGCTAGAAAAGAAAAAGAAAAAGAACAAAAAGAAAAAGAAAAGGAGAAGTAGAGGGGAGAGAGAGAGGCCCTCTGCCTCACTCAAGCTTCGGCCCACCCAAGCCAGCTGGCCCAACAGGCCGGCCCACACCCCCTGGGTCGTCGCTCTCCCCTCCCCCTGTTCAACCGACCGAGGGCGCGTGCCCGCACGTCCCCGCCGGACCACCTCGCCGTTGACGGGAGAGGATAAGGCCGCCCCGACGCCTCGGCCTCCTCGTCTCCCACTCGCCCACTTGCCCCCCCTCTCTCTCGCCCACGCGCTCGCTCCGCCCCTTCTCTCCTCCAGATTCGCGGCCCGAGCGCAGTCGCCGCCGCCCTCCGTCGTTGTCGCGGCCACCGGTGGACCCGCGTCCGCTGACCCTGTCGGTGAGCTCCGTCGGGGTCGACTACGTCGATTGGTGGCCTTAGCTAGAACCGGGAAGCACCACAGACGCCGTTCGTCCTCGTCCCCATCTCCGGCTGCCGTCGATCTTCTTCGTCTCCGGCGCCGTCTCTGCAGCTCCTAAACCACCACGGGCCATCGTGTTAGCCACTCGGTGAGCTCCACACCTTTCCTCTCCGTGTCCTAGCTCCATTTACGTGCCGCAGCAAGCTGTGCGCGATGCGCCGCCATTGCCGCGCCCTGGCTCCGCTATCGAGCTCGCAGCCATCACGGTAGGGCTCGTCCCGGTCCGCCGAGCTCACCAACGCGTTCGTGGCTTCGAGTAGTCGTCGTAGGAGTAGCGCGCCGCCCGTTTTGGCCTCCGTTTCATCGTGCGTGAGTTCGCCGTGCTTTGGGTCTCTGCCGTCCCTGTCGCCGGCGGTGGCTCCGGCCATCGCAGCTCGCGTGGCCACCCGCGTTGGATGCGGCGTTGCTCACTCGTTCGAACGTGTTAACGCACGGGCCAAATGGACCCCTGTACGTGGATTCCGGCGAGATCCCGAGCGCCTCCGCCGTATTTTCGGTCGCCGGTGTTTAGCCGCCGGCCACCACCGACATGGCACACACAGGGCCACCACAGGTCCTTGCCGGTGGGGCCCCTAGCCCCTGATGACGATGAACACAGTCGGCCGTCTTTGGCAGGCAGAGCCCGACCAGCGGCGTCTGAGTCCCAGCAATCCTCTAATTAAAACATTTTAATAATTAAAACTAATTAGTTTAGTTAATTAGACAGCGGCAGTGGGCCCGATAGTTTTACTAACTAAATTTAGATTAGTTTAAACCCTGTTTAACTCACTGTCTATGACAGGTGGGTCCCCCATGTCAGTTTTGACCGGTCAGCCGTCCTATTGACTATTGACACCACTATGACGTCATGCTGATGCGATATTCCTTTTCTGTTATTTTAAATAGTTTATGAAAATGCTTTAACCTTTGAATAATCATAGAAAATAAACCGTAACTCCGATGGAAATGTTTTCTACATGAAAGTAGCTCCGAAAAACGTGACGAATCCGAATACGCGGTCCGTTCATCTGTCACATGCCTCTAGCATGCTGAACATGGAACCTTCCCCCGCCGGTCATCTGTCCGACACAGGTTCGGAACCGGGAAAACATTCCTGGTTGATTTCCCCCCTCGCCGGTATCGTGTAGCATCGCGTTAGAACACGTCTAGCTCTGTCTGTTGTCCTGTTATGCTATGTTTGCTTTATATTTACTATTTCTTCCCCCTCTTCTCTCCGGTAGACCCCGAGACCGATGCTGCCCCTATGATCGACTACGTCGGCGATGACCCCTCCTTGCGAGCAACCGGGCAAGCCCCCCTTGATCATCGATATCGCCCATTCCATTCTCTCATGCTTGCATTAGATTTTGCTATTGTTATTGTTTGCTCCTATTACGATGCATAGCCTGCTTTTGTAACACCTTATTGTTACCTTACGGCTTATCCTAAACTGCTTAGTATAGGTTGGTTAGTGATCCATCGATGACCCCCACCTTGTCCTTGTTGCCCTGCTTCATCGCCGAAGACCGATCAGCGGGATCGAAGACCAGGCCCGACACCGCACATCACTTTCCCTTAGTTGCTCGACACTCTTTGGGATACTATCAGTCCGAGGGTGAGACCTCTATAGCACCGATGTTAACCTGTAGTGTAGCTATTTGGTCGTGGTCATCGAGGGTGATTTCCTCTTTAACCACTTCTGATACGACTCTATCGTGCAACCCCTCAAGTGTGAACCTCGGGGTGATTCCTCTTACATTCACCTTGATGACAACATCGAGTGGAATTCACCGGGGGTGATTCCTTGGGTTTTCCCCTTGATGTTTGGACACACAGATACTTGGACTTTACAACTGTTACTTGGAAGGGCGGGTCGACCACGAGGGTACCAGCAGTGATGTGGAGACGGGTTGACCTGGAGGGTGCCGCGAGATAATTACGAGGCGTGGCGGGCATTCCTAGCCCTTGCCGCAAGTCCTCGAGACGGGGCAATGGGGTCACATCTTTCGTGAGTCTCTGCTTGTTACCGCGCGTTCCTAATCCACTACGATTTGGATATTTGATCCAAGGGGCCTCTGGCCTGATAGCACTAACCATCACGTGGGCATAGTATGGGCATTCTACGTCGTATACATCAGCCGAAGCTTAATGGACGTCGGCGATTGGCGGCCTTGGCCGGGTTGGACTGTAAGCTTTTGCCTTGTTGAAGGAGGTAGCTAGGTCGCTCACCGGCTGCGTCACATAACATCTGAGAGTTCAGGGAGATGGGCCATGATCCACAGGGGCATAGGTTTAGTCCGGCGTCTTGGCCTCTCTATTAAGCCTAGGTCGGGTTGCGGCATATTGTTTGGCGAGGCGGGCATGACCTAGGAAAGTGTGTCCGGCGGAGTTAAGCGGCGTGGTGGGTAAGTTGGTGCACCCTGCAGTGAAGAACTAATCTATGCATAGCCTGTCCTCTGATAGCGGACACTTGGAGTTGTATCGATCGATACAACTAGAACTGGATACTTGTGATGAGAATTGGATTGTGATGAGGTGATAACGGATAGTATGGCTCTCGGTTGCTTTCTCACGGAGTCGAGAAAGGATCTCGGCGAGGTTGATAACACTACTACTACTTTACCTTATGCTACTCTACTCCCTCTGTTTCTTTGCAAGATGGTGGTTTCGAAGATGCTAGTCTTCAATAGGACTAGGCCTTCTCTCTATTACGGCATTTCGCAGCCCGATCCACATATCTGACCTTCCTTTGATAATGTTGCATATGTAGTGTAGATCCTTGCTTGCGAGTACTTTGGATGAGTACTCACGGTTGCTTTGCTCCCCTTTTCCCCTTTCTTCTTCTTTTGGTTGATGCAACCAGATGTGAACCCAGGATCCAGGCGCCACCTTTGACGGCTTGCTGCTACCCGAGGTGCCTACTACCACGTGTGGACGCCTGACGACCGGGAGTAGTTAGGAAGCTCGAGGCGGGGAGGCCTTGCCTTTTCGATCGTAGATGATTTTGTGCTAGCCTTCTTAAGGCAAACTTGTCTAACTTATGTCTGTACTCAGATATTGTTTCTTCCGCTGACTCTTGTGTATTCGAGCCCTCGAGGCCCCTGGCTTGTAATATAAAGCTTGTATTATTTTGATTTGTGTCTAGAGTTGTGTTGTGATATCTTCTCGTGAGTCCTTGATCTTGATCGTACACATTTGCGTGAATGATTAGTGTACAATTGAATCGAGGGCATTACATAACAGTAGGTAAACATGATGCAAAATGGACGTATCATACGCATGTTCCTAGGGGGATAGATTGGTAGGAAAAAACCATCGCTCATCCCCGACCGCCACTCATAAGGAACAATCAAAAAATAAATCATGCTCCGACTTCATCACATAATGGTTCACCATACGTGCATGCTTCTGCAATCACAAACCTTAACACAAGTATTTCTACCAATCCACAATTACTCACTAGCATGACTCTAATATCACCATCTTTATATCACAAAACTATTGCAAGAAACCAAACATATCATATTCAGTGATCTACAAGTTTAGGATTTTATGACTAACCATGTGAATGACCAATTCCTTTTGACTCTCTAAATAGATATAAATGAAGCATGAGAGTTTAGTTCTTTCTACAAAAGATATGCCCACACTCTAACAAATATAAGTGAAGCAAAAGAGCATTCTACAAAGGACGGTTTTCTATGTGTAGAGAAACAGGCAATCCAACCTTGAAATTATATAAGCGAAGCACATGAAGCATTCTATAAAGCGCCATACTCAAAAGATATAAGTGAAGTGCATGAAGCATTCTATAAATCAACCAAGGACTATACCATACCAGCATGGTGCATTATTAAAGAAAAATAAAAAGCACACGATGCTCCAAGATTTATGCATATCATGTGACAAAGAAAAATATAGCTCCAAGTAAAATTACACATGATCGTTGGAAGAAAGAGGGTATGCCTTCCGGGGCATCCCCAAGCTTAGTTGCTTGGGAGTCCTTGAATATTACCTTGGGGTGCCTCGGGCATCCCCAATCTTAGGCTCTTGCCACTCCTTATTCCTTCATCCATCTCACCCAAAACTTGAAAACTTCAATCACACAGAACTTAACAAAACCCTCATGAGGTATGTTAGTACAATATAAAACAAATCACCACTTTAAGTACTTTTGCAAACTCATTCATATTTTGTTTTTGCATTGTAGCTAATGTATTATAACTTCTTCATGGCTTATATCACCGATAAAATCGATAGTTTCATCAAAACTAGTAAAACAATGCATCAAAAACAGAATTTGTCTTAAAGAGGATAGTCTGTAGTAATCTGAATATTCACCATACTTTTGTAACTCCAAAAATTCTGAAAAATTAGGAAAATTAAACAATTTTCATAGCAGCACAGTGAAAAATTCAGAAACTTTTGACATTCTAGTAAAAAATGTAAATTCACGCGCTACAGCCAAAGTTTCTATTTTTTCACAGCACATACAAAACATGCAATCTACTCATCCTAAAGGCAAATCTTGGCACATTATTTTTATAATACAATGGATTTTTACAAGGGGATAATTATTTTTGTTGAAAAGTTTCTATAATTCAAGATTTGCAAAGTTTCCATGGGCATGAACAAAGTTCAAGGAGCTCCCCCACTTCAGCGGTGCTTGTCTTTCTTACTCTCACTTCTCTTTTTCAAAAAAAATTAAGTTACCCTCTATATTTTTTTTTTGTTTTTAAACTTTATAAAATCACACAGCAGAATAAAATGACTCTCTAAAACTTCCAGGTTATCTCCCTGGCAACGCTTTCTTTAAAGCCATTAAACTAGGCATATAGTGTGCAAGTAATTGATCCACCCGGATCCCAAGGTATATCAAAGCCGATTTTAATTAACAATGATTTGTAATTTAGTAGTAAGCACAGTGAAGGAAATATGCCCTAGAGGCAATAATAGAGTTGTTATTTTATATTTCCTCATATCATGATAAAAGTTTATTATTCATGCTAGAATAGTATTAACCGGAAACTTGATACATGTGTGGATACATAGACAAAACACTGTGTCCCTAGTAAGCCTCTACTAGACTAGCTCGTTAATCAAAGATGGTTAAGTTTCCTAACCATAGACATGTGTTGTCATTTTATGAACGGGATCACATTATTAGGAGAATGATGTGATGGACAAGACCCGTTCGTTAGCTTAGCATTATGATCGTTCAGTTTTATTGCTATTGTTTTCTTCATGTCATATATATAGTCCTTTGACTATGAGATTGTGCAACTCCGGATACCGGAGGAATACCGTGTGTGCTATCAAACGTCATAACATAACTGGGTGATTATAAAAATGCTCTATAGGTATCTCCAAAGGTGTTTGTTGGTTTGGCATAGATCAAGATTAGGATTGTCACTCCGAGTATCGGAGAGGTATCACTGGGCCCTCTCGGTAATACACATCATAAGAAGCCTTGCAAGCAAAGTGACTAATGAGTTAGTTACAGGATGATGTATTACGGAACGAGTAAAGAGACTTGCCAGTAACGAGATTGAACAAGGTATGAAGATACCGACAATCAAATCGCGGGCAAGTAACATACCGATGGACAAAGGGAATAACGTATGTTGTCATAACGGTTCGACCGATAAAGATCTTTGTAGAATATGTAGGAGCCAAAATGAGCATCCAGGTTCCGCTATTGGTTATTGACCGGAGAGGTGTCTCGGTCATGTCTACATAGTTCTCGAACCCGTAGGATCCGCACGCTTAACGTTCGATGACGATATTGTATTATATGAGTTGTGTGATTTGGTGGCCGAATGTTGTTCGGAGTCCCGGATGAGATCATGGATATGATGAGGAGTCTCTAAATGGTCGAGAGGTAAACATTGATATATAGGATGATAGTATTCGGACACTGGAAGTGTTACGGAGGGTATGGAGTACATATCGGGTCACCGGAAAGGAGTTTCGGGCAACCCCAGCAAAGATATGGGCTTAATGGGCCAAGAGAGGGACGGACCAGCCCACAAGGGGCTGGTGCGCCCCTTTCCTTGGCCGCATGCCCTACAGGAAGGAAAGGAGGGGACGCCACCTCCTCCTGCCTTTTCCCCTTGGTGGGAGAAAGGAAAGGGGGGCGCCACCTCCTCCTTCCTTCCCATCATCGCCAAAAGAAGGAAAGGGGGCGCTGGCCTAGGGAAGGACCCCAAGTAGGATCCCTCCTACTTGGGGCGCCCCTAGGGCTGCTCCCTCTCCCTCCCACCTATATATATGAAGGGGAGAGGCGCCTAGAAGACACATCAACTATTGTTAGCCGTGTGTGGCGCCCCCCTCCATAGTTTACGTCTCCGGTCATATTCTCGTAGTGCTTAGGTGAAGCCCTGCGTAGATCACTTCACAATCACCGTCACCACGCCATCGTGCTGATGGAACTCATCAACTTCCTCGACACTTTGCTGGATCAAGAGTTCAAGGGACGTCATTGATCTAAACGTGTGCAAAACTCGGAGGTGCCGTACGTTCGGTGCTTGATCGGTCGGAACGAGAAGAAGTTCGACTACATCAACTGCGTTGTCAAATGCTTCCGCTTTCGGTCTACGAGGATACGTAGACAGACTCTCCCCCTCTCATTGCTCTGCATCTCCTAGATAGATCTTGCGTGAGCATAGGAATTTTTTGAAATTGCATGCTATGTTTCCCAACGGTGGCATCCGAGCTAGGTCTATGCGTAGATGATATGCACGAGTGGAACACAAAGAGTTGTGGACGGTGATTGTCATACTGCTTACCACCAATGTCTTATTTTGATTCGGTGGTATTGCTGGATGAAGCAGCACGGACCAACCTTACATGACCACGTTCATGAGACCGGTTCCACCGACAGACATGCAACTAGTTTTGCATAAAGGTGGTTGGCGGGTGTCTATTTCTCCTACTTTAGTTGAATCAAATTTGATTGCGGCCGGTCCATGTTGAAGGTTAAAACAACAAACTTGATAAATCACCGTTGTGGTTTCTGTGCTGTAGGTAAGAACGATTCTTGCTAGAAGCCCGTAGCAGCCATGTAAAACTTGCAACAACAAAGTAGAGGACGCCTAACTTGTTTTTGCAGGGCATGCTTGTGATGTGATATGGTCAAGACATGATGTGATATACATTATTGTATGAGATGATCATGTTTTGTAAAAGTTATCGGCAACTGGCAGGAGCCTTATGGTTGTCGCTTTATTGTATGAAATACAAATGCCATGTAATTGCTTTACTTTATCACTAAGCGGTAGCAATAGTTGTAGAAGCAATAGTTGGCGAGACCACCATGACACTACGATGAAGATCAAGGTGTCGAGCCGGTGACAATGGAGATCATGACGATGCTTTGGAGATGGAGAACAAAAGCACAAGATGATGACGACCATATCATGTTATATATTTTGATTGCATGTGATGTTTATCTTTATGCATCTTATTTTGCTTAGTATGGCGGTAGCTTATAAGATGATCCCTTAACTAAATTTCAATGTATAAGTGTTCTCGCCGGGTCCATTATTTGAGGATTATCCTCATTGTTGCACAGAAGAATTATGTCCTGATGCACCGCTAGGTGACAAACCAATTGCAGGACCAGATGCAGACGTTATGAATGTTTGGAAAGCTTGATATGATGACTACTTGATAGTTTAGTGCACCATGCTTTACAGCTTAGAACCGGGACTTCAAAAATGTTTTGAACGACACGGATCATATGAGATGTTCCAAGAGCTGAAATTGGTATTTCAGACTCATGCTCGTGTCGGGAGGTATAAGACCCCTGACAAGTACTTTGCCTACAAGATGGAGAAGAATAGCTCAGTCAGTGAGCATGTGCTCATAATGACTGGGTACTACAATCGCTTGAATCCAGTGGGAGTTAATCTTCCAAATAAGATAGTGATTGACAGAGTTCTCTAGTCACTATCACCAAGCTACTAGAATTTCGCGATGAACTATAATATGCGAGGGATGACGAAAACAAACCCCAAGCTTTTCGCGATGCTGAAATCGGCGAAGGTAGAAATCAACAAAGAGCATCAAGTGTTGATGGTTAACAAGATCACTAGTTTCAAGAAAAAGGGCAAGGGATGTAACATCCCAATTTTCAATTTGGATGTTATACATAGATCATCATATGCATATCATATTTTATTTGCATTTTGGTTGTGATCCTAGAAAGCTTAAGCAACTCAAGGACCCAAGGAGAGAGTTGGAGGTTTCACAAAAATTTCATATTTGAATTTAGTTCAAATTTAAAAACAGGATCAATTTGATTTTAATATTTTCTCTCCAATTATTTCAAACAATAAAATAAATGAGAGAAGACAATATGACTTCTTCAACAGAGGTGAAATATTGGAAAAGAAATGTTGAAATCAAATTATTTTCTTTTTCAGTTTTATTTGCTATTTTATTTGAATTAGAGAAAAACATGCATTTTCAAAAATTGCATTTAGTCCAGAAAAATGTTCATCTTGTCCAAAATATTAGGTTTGGACGGTGAAAATTGTTTCTGGAATTTTTAGATTTTTTTATATTTTATTAGGATTTTTCTTCTGCGCAGAAATTGTTTAAAAAATCTCTCCTGGGCCGGCCCAACTGAGCCGGGCCTTGGCCCAGCAAGCCATCGCCGCCTTCCCCCGCCGCGATGTTGTGTCGCCGCCGGACTCCGGAGGAGTCCGGGCTCTCCCCGCCGCACGCCGACCTCCTCTCCAAGTCAGATCCCCTCGGGACCCCCTTTATAAGCCGCCCGAAGCCCCCCGTCCTCTCCATCATGCCGCCGCCTGCACCCGACGCCCCGCCCCACCGCAGTCGACCCCGCCGCCATGCCCGACGCCGGAGTTCGCCGCCGCCGTCAAAAACCGCGTTGACCGGTAAAAACCAACTCGGGTTTTTTTCGGTTTTGTTCGGTTTAGGTTTTAGATCGTTTTTTAGTTAGTTCGTTAGATTACGAACGTTCACCCGTTAGAATGTTTTAACGACGTTCGCTAAATTCTGTTAGCGGACATTCGTCCAATAGATTTTTCTTTTTAGTTTTATTTTCAGCCAGGGACCTATCCACGAATAAGTTTTATCGTGATTTAGCCCCTGATCTTAAAACTAGCGTAACTTTTAGCTCGTTTATCCAAATCAGATGAAACCAATGCCTAGATCTTCGTAACGATCTCTTTTTGTAGTAATCCAACTTGAACATGATTTTGACAATTTAAAATTTGAGTTTAGTTCAGATTAGTATTTGATCTTGTTTCGTTTGTATCTTGAGTTTCGTATCTCCGTTTGAGTTGTTTCTTTTTGCAAATCGTAGCTAATCATATGTACCTACTGTTAAGATCTAATCCGCATAAAAATAATGTTGTTATGTTTTGTTTTCCATTTAGTTTAGTCGTTTGCTTGTTTTGAGTTTTATTTGGATCTTTTCTCGATTTCTCTCTGTTTTGTTGGAGTGATTGCTTATGTATGCTACTGTTTGTCTTGCTAGATTATCCGGAGTGCGAAGCTTGTTACTACGAATCCCTAGAGTTTGCAGATCGTCAGCAAGGCAAGTTACACTTTGATCATACCCTTCTATACCCAGTTTTTACTATGCATTAGTTATGGCCCTCAAATAATTGCATGAGTTGGATTGGGAACATCTGGTTTGGTTGTAGTACTTGAGGTAGGAACCTAGTACCTTTTGATCACCCTGGAAATAATGTTATGCTTTATTATTGCTTATCCATGCTCGTAGACGGGGATTGGATCGTGATTCACATGGAAGTTATGAGAGTTATTAATCTTGGATAACATTAAGGTGGCAACTTTAATACACATCTTGGTGGATTGGTTGGGGCACCTGGAGATTCCAGTGTTTGTCAATTTGGGAAATCCCGGAGTACCTGTGTGATTTTTCCTCGGTTCTCCACCCAGGCTCAAAGGGATCATATGATATTTCATGCCTAGAAACTTCCGTGTGCAGCCACAAGCCATTATGTGCTCTGGCATAGTTGAGTAAGTTGTATAAGCTCTCGAAGAGGTGGACTAGCAGATGTAGGGGAAAGTAGGTGTATCGGTCTGCCCGGAGTAGAGAGTTTATGCTTCAGAAAGACTATCTCTCGATCTTCCAATCATGGATGCGGTTGAGTCTTGTGGGGAAAAGTGCGCAACCTCTGCAGAGTGTACGAACTAATCATGGTTAGTTGTATCCCCGGTTATGGACATCTTGAGTATCTGGAATTGGATATTATTGTTGATCTCATCACTCTTTAAATTAATTGAATTGAGTTTAATGAGGATACTTGTTTAATTGGGATTTGAGTTGGAGAAACCTTCTCAAATAGTGGGTACAACTTGGGAGTAGTTTAAATAAATTTATTCCTTTGTTGTAGGAAAAAACTAGCTTTATGCAAAATCATAAACTTAGAGCCTCCAGCAGCCAAATATTGCATGTAGATATAGTTCTTGCATTCATTGCTTTACAGTGTAACTCTGCGAGCATATTCAATGTGCTGACCTACACGGCTGCAACGTCTCATGTTGCAGATATATAAGGTCTGATAGGTCGTTGTCATGCACTCAGCTATGCTGTTGGAGTTGATGGACTCATTTACCTTCGA